>CAOKZL010002618.1:0-175662 GCA_948472985.1 Iguana delicatissima | reverse complement strand
TTAAAGCACAAATTCTTTGTGAGTGTGGTATTTAAGACCCAGTTGTAAAATCAATGTGATAAAATCATCCTGTTTGAAGGAAGAGGGGAAAAAATGATCCATAAGCCTGGCTAGCTACCACCATTTGGCTGAGGAATCAAAACCAATGAGTATATACAAGTGTGCACCCACTTCCACACACCCTCCTCCTCATTCCACATACAAGTTTTACAAGTGTGCCTAGTCCCTAAATGAAGAGACCTCTGGGCCCCTTTTTACCTCAGAATCATTCAATTTGGGATCATCCACTTTTGAGAGAAAATCGTTGGCAGTTTTCTTGAGATCATCTTCAGGCTGGTACTCCTCATACCTATGATCAAAAGGAGCAAATTTGGTTCAGAAACCAAATAAAACAATGGCATATTTTAAAGAAGGAAAAACAGTGAATTGACACATCACACAATCCACACTAAATTTTCATTATTTCTTAGATGTACTAGAAAAAGTATTCAGCTTGACAGGCGGTAGAATACTCCTTATTTCAAGCCACCAAAGCTTTACAGCTGCCATAGCAAAAGTGCAACCCAAGACCTTCGCTGTGGCCCATGGTCTCACCACAGATTCCAAAAACAAAACAAAAAAGACCAAAAAGGGGTGTGTTCTGTTCCTGAAGATCTCTAGGAGCAGCAGCTTCAGGAAAGCATAGGCCAGGTGGGACAAGTCTTCAAAAGCTTTTGAAGGGGAAAAAAGGGAAAGAAAGAAATGTCCAGTGATTTCCAGTTTTTATTCCTCCCCTATCCCCTCTTTCCTCCTTATTTGGACCTGTGTGATCTGCAGCAGGCTGGGTGTATGTACGTAAATTTGGCTTCCAACTCCAAACTCTGCCCACCCTTCTTTTAGAGCAACATTCCACAGATGCCAAAATTGAGTATTTTGAGTGTGAAGCCATTGTACTTTCACTGCTGTGATGCATCTCTACAGCCCATTAAAAAAGGTGTCTGCCCACCCAAGACCAAGAAGGTCTGTCCCACAGCAAGAGAACAAAGGCATATAACTCAGTGCCTCAGACTCCTCCTCTCTTTCCTGCTAGTTTCAAACTGTATCAGTTGCAAAACTTATGTACTTGTTAGACTCCAGGCTCCAAATAACACAGATACATGCACACTAAATTCAATAATGTGTTTGAAAAAATAAAAGAACTATTGCAGGCACACCCTTAGGGCCACCTTATTACCCATATCAAGTTTCAGATGTCTAGGTCTCATGCTCTCAGCTCTATAGCTCTGACAGAGAAACACACACACTGTTTAACTGTTGAGATAGTTCACTCTCTAGTTTACCACACAATTGCCAGGTTGGCTCACCAAATGCTTCCAGTCAAAACACAACATTTTAGTAACCGTAAAAAATTAAAAACAGATTAAAACAAGAACATAAAATAATTAGAAGACCTGCATAAACCAAAAAGAAAAATAAATTTCTCTGCTCCTGGCCCTGAGAAAATTGTGGCATTCAGCTTCTGAGTAAACCAATGGGCTGAAAGAGCTTTAAAAGGTAGAAGAGAGCACTTAAGAGGAATCAGCCACAGTTTTTTCCACATTTCACGGTGGATCTAGGGCAGGAGTGAGCAACTTTCAGTACTGCAGGGACCAATTTTATCCCCAGGACATGTCAAAAACTACAACAGGCCTAGAAATGCTGAAAAATCTTTAACAACAATGCCAGAAGTAGTGGCATGTCTGTTCTGGGTTTAATTTGTACCTCATTTATTTAGTACAAAACTGCTGCTCCTGGAAATCAGCAAAAGCAGAGAAAAATCCCCCTTTTTTTTCTTCACCACTTAAAGTACTATGGAGCACACTGCAAAGCAGCTCATGGGCCCTATTCTGCCTGTCCCCGAATTAGGGCTTCAGCGGTAGTCTCCACCAATATGGGTCCCATGTTAGGAGAAAGGCAGGATATTGTTGTTGTGTGCCTTCAAATCATTTCTGACTTATGATGACCCTAAGGTGAACCTATCACGGGATTTTCTGAGGTCAAGAATGTGTGATGTGCCCAAGATCACCCCATAATTTTCCACGGCCAAGTGGGGAATCAAACCCTGGTTTCTAAGGAGCCCTGGTGGCGCAGTGGTTAAATGCTGGTACTGCAGCCACAAGGTTGTGAGTTCAGTCCTGCCAGGCTCCGCACTGACTCAGCCTTCCGTCCTTCTGCAGGTCGATAAAATGAGTACCCAGTTTGTTGGAGGCAATTAGCTAAGCACATTGTAAACCGCTTAGAGAGCACTTAGCTGATAAGTGGCATAGAAATACACATGCTATTACTATTGCTAAGGTCATAATCCGATGCTCAAATCAATACATCACGCTGGCTCTCAAGTAGAGTATACAATACATAAATAAAACAAAGCCAACCCAAAACAAAATGAATGCTTCTTTGGATAATTCTCAAGGACTGATAGCAAGCCAGCCTTTTGGAAGCAGACCAGTCTAACTGGATCACCACCATCCCTGCAAAGGAAATAGTTTCTACAAGTCTAGGTTAGTCCAACATAGGCAAAAGTTATCAAGGGACTCTCTTTAGATCTGACTTGGAGCAAAGCCAAACTGCAGGCTGAGTGTCCCAGCCTCCTTCCTTCACTTATGTCCTAGAATGCACACACCTGGTCTTAACATTGCTGTGAAGTACAACAGCACAGCCCCTGTGCAAACAATTCACACATCATTCGTTTTAGACACGGGGACATACCGTCTGAGACAAAATGGGGTATCCACAGGTTTCGCTTATGGGAGAGGGGAAACATCTGGTGTCTTGAGACCATGTTAAACATAATGTCAATTGTGAGACTGGATCTTACATGCTTATTTTTCACCTTTATTAAAGAGCAGTCATGGCAGGGGAAAATCTGGACATGGACCACAGTGAGAGGAGGAGACATTTTAAATTGTGCCCGCTGCTGTGTTCCCAATCTGAATCCACATCCACTTTGCCCCTTGGATGATGTTGCTGTGTGACTTCAAGTTGTTTCCAACTTATGTAAGGCAAACCCTGGCCACTTAAATACCTTATAACTTAAATACCAGTTCATCCCTCTGATCTTGGAAGCTAAGCAGAGTCAGCTCTGGTTAGTACTTTGATGGGGGACTCCCAACAAATAGCAGGTTCTATAGGCTATATTCCATAGGAAGGAACTGACAAAACCTCTTGAGTATTCCTTGCCTAAGAAAACCCTATGAAATTCATGGGGTTGCTGTAAGTTGACAGGTGACTCAAAGTAAACCTAACACAGGGTTTATTTGGCAACATTTGTTCAGAGGGGGTTTGCCATTGTCTTCCTCTGACGCTCAGAGAGTGTGACTTGCCCAAGAACAGCTACTAGGTTTCCACGGTGAAGTGGGAAATCAAACCCTGGTCTCCCAGATTCCTAGTCCAAGGCCGTTTCTGCACTAGACGGTTACAGTGCTATTATTCCACTTTCAATATCCTGTGGAATCCTGGGGTTTGCAGTTTACGGAGAGGCTTCAAAGGCCTCTCCCTAAAGTGCTAACTCCAGGATTCCACAGGATGTTGAAAGTGGAATAATAGCACTATAACTGTCTAGTGTGGAAATGGCTCAGCACTCAAATCACTATACTCCACTGACTCTCTGTCCCTTGCTATGTTTCTCATATTGCCATGACAATGCATTAGAAGCATTGAAAATACTTGGATTACTATAGTGTCCTTGGTGTTCCACCTAGCTAACTCAGTCTATTGTGGGGGGGAAATCAAGAAGAAACCAAATACTGTTCTAACACATGCAACCCACCTTCATGTACACTGAGCCTTAGAAAAAGTAACCATGCTGTAGCCACCCATACCAAAAGAAACAAAAAAATTGTGCTTTGAGCAGAGGGCTCTGTAGACTACCATGACAAAAAGACCTGGAAGAATAAAAATACACACACCTACACAAGCAAGGCACCACACCGAATGAGAAGAGGTGTTCAGCATCCAGGCAGAAGGGATGTCATTCCCTAAACAGATTCTTTATTTGTGCTCAGCTTTGTTCATGTCAGTCAAGTACGGTGAATCCAGCTGCAGGGATAGGGCTGTATGTGGATTTGTGTGACAGATTGCTTAATATTAATCGCTAATCCATGCTTGAGAGGATCTTCAGATAGAACAGCATTTAATAACTCATCTCTAGAATAAGCTACAAAAGGATGTCATGACTTCCTGGTCACTGGAATTTTTCAAGCCATGGACTGCAGACTCTGGAATACAAGAATCCACAGTGAATGCTAACCTGCAGCAAACCAACTGGCATGGTTTATCTGTGTAAGTTCCCCATGCACCCGTACTCCACCAACACAATATATTTATTGTATATGATGGTCAGGGACCTAGCAATGAGAGACAACTGTTCTAAAGGAAACACTGTACTTTTAGAGATTGTGATAAGGAAATACAGAAGTTGCACATCTTTTCAGTCTTTAAAAATGCACTGAACTGAAGCCCTCTCTGTGTACTTCACTTCTACCACTTAACTGAAGAAAGATGTGCCAAAGAGATGGAACTGCCAATTTTGAAAGTACCAGTTGTGATCAGAATGAGATTTTGTCACATTCAGATTCATCCATGCTACCATGGGAAGAAACTACCAAGTACTCACCATTTGTCAGCTAGTGTTTGATCTTCTGATTCGCCCAGCCACAACTTCTCCTCTGACTGTTCCAAATATTCTTCTGCCCACTTGACAGGAGACACAGACAATGGATCTTTAAAAAAGTGAAACAAAAAGAGGTTTTAAAATGTGCAGGACAGGAAAGATGCAGCTTTGCTCCTGTGATGTACACACTGCAGTTCAGAATTACCACAGAAGGAGCCTCTTACACCTGGTCAGCCCTCTGGCATTGAAATGAACTCACCAAATCCACATCAAGCACCCATTTTTCCTCACCCTTGCTGTCTGGGATTCTCTTAACTAGAAATGCTAAGGACTGCCTGCCATCTCCTGCATGCCCAGAGGGTGCTCTGTTATTGAGTTAGACCCTCACATTCAAAAACATGTTAAACAGTAATAGAAAATTACTGTAAATTTTGTCACATGTAGGCACTTTTGGCTAGCCTTCATAAAAACAGTTGTCCTGGTTTAACTGAAGTCACCCAGAGGTGTGACTCACTAAAATTAATGGGACTCAGATTTATTTGGCTCAGAGCCAATGAACACCCAACGCTTAAAAAACAATACATCCTGTGGATTTAATTAATGCGACATTGCTGCAATTTGGATTTGGAAAGAGGTCAGAGAATAGTAACGGAGATTTGCTGAAGTATTTGGAACAGTGAGACTGCAAAAATCCAGAACACTGAGAAAATTACAGAGAACAAGTCCTAACGGCAATTCTGACCTGTTAAGAAGAATGTCATAATGAACAAAGAAAGCACTGCCCATTCATGGTCATTACTGAGGAAAAAGGAATGCCTCCTATTGGCAGAACATTATGAGGCCTGCTGTTCTTCCAATGTCCTCTGCCTCCACTGCTAGACTATGGGCGACCTGCTGCACGTCTGGGACTTTGACTGGAAGCTGTGTTTTTCCCAATGATGCCTATAGCCTTTAGAGCAGGGCTTTCCAAACGGTGTGCTGTGACACGTTAGTGTGTCGCCTGAAGTGTGTAGGTGTGTTGCCTACAATCTTGGAAAGGTATATTATTTATAAATCATACATTTTTTAAAATATATGAAAGGTTTTCATAAGATACGTTGTGTCCCCATACATTTTGTTATTACAATTTATCTATGGGTCTGTATCTCTTATAAGGGGTTAGTTTAACATCCAGTTTGCTAGTAAAACTGAATTACTGTATCACGAAATGACGCATGTCTAACAAGCGTGTCACCAACATGAAAAATATGGGAAGCTCAGCTCTAGAGGCCCTGGAGTGAAAGAAAGGGCTGAAAAAGAAGCTGAAGTGGGATCTGGGAGCATAAAAAAGGGATGCCCCCGCCTACTGTGCCTTCTCTCCTCCCTTCCTCTCCCTGGTAGTTCTTCTTGTCCTTGTTTTCTGCAAAGACTGGTTCCAGGGAGTCTCCTAGCAGCTTAGTCCCCAGGTAGGGTGCAGAGGCCAGGCTTTGTTTGGGGTGCACATCCACATTCCAATTTTTAAACCAGAGCTGATGCCTTACCATAATGGAGGCTTTCTGAGCCCTGGCATCCAACTGGATGGCATCTAAAGTTGCATCAGCCATGAAGGCTGCCACCTTAATCAATTTATGCATATCCTGCCTGAGCTTAGACTCACTCTAGGGAATGACCTTCAGCCTCTCCTTGGGCCAGAACATAGAAGCCTTTAATATGCTGGAAGCTACTTCAGAGGCCTTGAGCACTACGCAACAGGCTTCATGAACTTTTCCCCAGGCTGCCTTGGGGCTTTCTATCTTCTGATCCCTTAGAAGCATGCTCTCTCCATTTTTACAATAAACTGCAGAAGACACAGGGGCATTGATTAACTAGACCTGCAGCCTGGATATGACATTTTTTGGGAGACTGTAACACTTTTAACAGCCCTCAGTCTGGGTCTGTTAGAGCCCAGTTTGTTCCACTCTTCCTTGACCACCTCCATAAAGTCAGTGGGCAATGAGATGTCCAAAGGAGAGGAGTCTGCTTAGGAAAGCATTCTCTGTTCCTCTGGGAGAGATCTAGGTCCTGGAATGGGGGTTCTCTGCTGGGGGACTGAGACCAAGAGAGCAGTATAGGAAAATACTCAAGTTGAACTAGTCACTTTGAGTTTGAAAAGGACAGGTATTGCCTCCTCTTCCTCCAAGGATAATTCTCCCTGCTCTGAAGAACAGACCCCCGAGTATTCATTATCCTCCAATTCATCTGCAGAGGAATGAACACTACTAGTCATGCTTTCCAGTACAGACACATGGTGAGTCCTTTTGCATTTTCTATTTTTTTCAGGCTGGGGCTGGTAGGCTTCATCAGGGTCAGAAGCTGAGGCCACTCCCTCCAGTCCTGTTAGGCCTCACCTAGGCCTCTTCCTGGCCACATGTCCAAGAGGGCAAGCATCAGAGCCAGCAGGGTCATTCTCCACCTCCTTCCTCATGGTTGACATGCAGGGCATTTCCATAAGTCCTGGATGCCTATACCTGTTCCTCCTGAAGCCAAACTACAGTCCAATCTTGCCCTCAGTGAGCTGTGCTGCACTATGTTTGGGGAAGGGGAGGGGAACCAAGCACCCCCCCCCCCTTCTGAAAGCAGTGTTCTGGCCTGCTGGCACAAGAGGGTCCACATAACAGCAGCAATAGCCTCCTGAGTAATGATCATTCAGACGCTACTCACAGTTGTGGTGGGGGCTATACAGATCACTGGCCTGTTTCAAGTCAGGCCACACTGAGCTAGCTGCATGGAGAGATTTTTCCTCCCCTGGCTGCGCACGTTGCTCTTTCCCCAGTTGCTGCCCCTCTGATGCCAAGTCCCATCCACCCACCATGATTGGGAACTGTGGTTTTGGAGAGGGAAGAGTCACTGGCTAGGCTGGAGATCCTCTCTGTGCTCCTCACTATCCTAGCCACCTCAGTTTGGAGAAAGTAGCCCGCTTATTCCATGCTCCCGGAGAAGGAGGGAGGAGGAAAAAGGGTGGAGAGAGAACTGAGAGTGACAGTTTGCAAAGTGACACGAGTAGAGATACAGAAGGCTTAAAGGATTATTTATTTTAGAATAGAGTGGGAAGAGAGCTGATGAGGCAGCAGCAACAAGGGAGAAAAATAAAGGCAAGCAATAGAAAAACGGTGAGTCTGGAGTGACTGTGGCAGTTATTTAAATCCACACAGTTTAGCAAGGCAAAGAAAGTCCTCTTGAAGTAGAAGACAGGAAGACTGACCTCATGCGAGTTGTTCCCCCACATGGGGACTCCGGAAGTCTTGTGTCTTTTCCCTTCATATCAAAGCAATGGGGAGGAGCAATGCTGGAGGATGTTCCTACCTTCTCTACCAGGAAAAAGAAAAGTCCTTCAAACTGCACTCTCTTTAGGTTGCTTTTTGAAAAGGGCCATGTTAAGAATGGCTGGGAAACAAAGCCAAGTCCCAGGAGACTTTTGAAACAGAGAATGGAGTGAAAGTTTTACAGTTATATTTTTATCAGCCACAAGCAAAAGAGGTGTCTCCACATGCTTATGGACAGTCTATCTTTTGTTCTCTGAAATGCCTTGATAAATATTCTAGTCCAGAAAAAGCCCAACATGTTTTGGCCTATACATTGAACAGGAAGGCCTTCTTCAGGGGCTTGGACAGAGACAAACACAAGCAACAGTAAAGATTCAGAACTTAGAAGACAACATGTAATTCAAGTTACCTCTCCATATAAAAGATCCTGATAAATCATATTAGTTGTACATGCTATTAAAAAAACATATATGTACCAATCAATATACCAGCAGAAATTTCTGAAGTTGAAAAAAATCTCTCTCCATAAACTGGTCTATCAAACAATAAAAAGGGGACTAGGCTGCTAATTCTATTGATTTATACACTTCAGCAGATGGACAATAAAAAGGGAGAATAGAGAGACTGTGGTGAGACAACTTTCAAGGACGTCTGATGCAATCAAGCTGAAAAGCCATGTGTGCTTATGAGGCCACTACTATAATAGAAGGAAAAATCCAGATCTTCATTAAAACCTCCTGGGGCCTAATATTTCAATTTTAAGCTCCACTCTGCTTCTCTTATTAACAATCTTTTTCATTACTATGTATTTTTTCTAACACCCAAAACTTAGTATCTGTGGCAGTGCTGGAATCCCACAAAACGACTTATCTTTTTAAGTCATATCTGTGGTTTTTCCTTACCACCTGAAATATTCTGAACTATGTAACAGTGTTTTTTTTTAATGAACCCCTGAAAGGTTTTGGTTATATAATGACATAATTATAAGTGAGAGAATAATTAAGGCAGCTGATCTGTGGTTTGTGTTGTTTTTGTAACAGCTCTGAGCAAGCACAGTTGCCTTATTTAGTCTTTTGGCTTCTACGTATCATGGACAGACCCTTTCAATAAATTATTTAGATTGTTGAAACTATTTTAACAAGGAAGAATTTAAAAAAGTATCTGCACATCATCTAAACAATGTGCAGAAAAACATCAACTCCTTAAAAAAATACAGTCCTCCCTCCACATTCGCTAGGGTTAGGGGCACAGGACCCTGTTTAAGTGAAAAAAATGTGACTAACTCTAGGCCCTCCCAAACCATATTTAACACACTAAAAGTATGATCAGCATATTCAACCCACTGTGGATCCCTTTGAGGCATCAGGGTTCCTTCCAAGGCAGAAGTGGGTGGCTGGTGGGGCTTACTGCCACCTCCACAGCTGCCCCACACCATTTTTAATAGGGACTTACAAGCCTCATTTGCAGTTTCTCAGTCTCACGAGGCTTGCAGTCCCTATTAAAAATGGCACAGGGAGGCAGCAGAGGTGACAGTAAATAATCTGTGAATAATCAAATCCGCAAAAGTGAAACCTGCAAATGTGGAGGGCTGACTCTGTGTGTGTGTGTGCGTGTGTGTGTGTGTGTTTGAACACTCGTCCATCTGTCCATTCTATCTCACAAGGAATGGAAGAGTGGTGGCTCCTTTGGTAAGTCATTTCGTAGAATTCTCACACTCTGCCACAGATACTAAGTTTTGAATGCTAGAAAAGATATATAATAATGATGAAAAAACTTTGTTAATAAAAGAAGCATAGTTCATCTTAAAACTGAAATCTTTGGCTGTGGGAGGTCTTAATGACAATCTGGATTTTCTCCCTCTATTATAGTGAGGGCCTCATAAAAGCACACATGCCTTTTCAGTTTGGTTGCATGAGTAAGAGTTAGAAGCCTAGCCCCCTTTTATTGTTTAACGGTCCAGTTTATGGAGAGAGATATTTTCCAGCTTCAGAAATTTCTGCTGTTGATTATATTGAATGGTATGTATATGATTTCTAATACTATTTCCAATAAACTACTTGAAGGCACATAACAACAACAATCAATATGATTTATTAGAGTATATTACACAAATGGGTAACTTGACTTACGTGTTGTCCTCTTCTGTTCTGAATCTTTTTTATTATTATTTGTGTTTGTCTCTATCGTAGCCCCTGAGAAAGGCCTTTCAGTTCAATGTACAGGCCAAAACAGACTGGGTTTTTTACAGAACAGAGTATTTATCAAAGCATTTTAAAGAATAACACATAGACCATCAAAAAGCATGTGGAGATTCATATCCTCCTTTGCTTGTGGATTACAATATCTGCTTTTCAGTACTTGTTCTTGGTTTACATTTTTATCAGCAACAATTTAAAATCTACATGTGCTACCTGAAGATCATCCTTTATGCATTTAATAAAATGGAATTTAGTCCATGGAAACTTATGGTATAACAGATATGCTAATTTTTAAGATGTTGTAAGATTCCACCGGTTTAGCTGGAGCAAAGTGATTCAGATAACCTTCTGAATGGTTAAATCCAGAGAAGCTTGGCACATGAAGGGGTCATAAAAGCAAGTTGTCAATTTTAAAAAATCAGGGCTAGCCCAACACTAGGCAGAGGAAATGTGGCTGTGTCAAGTATCTTTGGTGCTATGAATCAATATTTATTATTGCCTTCTTATTACTACCAGGCAAGGAAAGATGAGCTAGTGCGATCTTCTGTGATATGAATCAAAATAATTTCATTGGTCTTAGCTGCTGCATACCATTTCTTTGGACAAAGAGACAATATTTGCTGCTCTACCTCATATAGCAAAATGCACTGGCCAACCCTGAAAAATTAATAGTCTGACAAAGACAATAGTTAAGCAGAGAATGACAAGAAAACAAGGTATTCCTGGTTCAGAAAAACTTGATTATAGCACCAATACTGCATCTGTGGCTTATAGGCCAACAGTAGACAGTCAGCCCTCCACATTTGTGGGTTTCACATTCACAGATTTGATTATTTGTGAGTTTCTCTAACCCCTCCCCCCCACCTCAGGTGCTTCTTTTTGGGGGGAACCTTCCCTCTTGGTGGCTCCAATCAGGTCGCATTGCCCTTTAAAAATGCACCTCTGGTCCTCCTCTTCCTCTACTAGCCTCTGCCTGGCCAGCAAAGAATGGCTCTCTACCCAAATTCTCAGCACCATAAACCCTGTACCCATGCCCCACACACACCCAAGGAAGAAGATGGGCAAGAGAGAGAAAGTACAGGACCACTGTGCCAATCATCTCCTTTCCCTGGCCTGGTTTAGACCCTGGATGGCCACTTTCCCCACCTGTCCCTCAGCCCCCTTCCCACAGACACACAGATTTTGTTATTTGTGAATGTTTCACTTTTGTGAGGGTCCCGTCTCCCTTACCCTACCAAATGTGGAGGAACAAGTATACTGCTTTTTCCTCATCTATGACACTAATACAGAAGAAGCACAGAGAAGATGAATACAGTGGACTGATACATGCAGACACTCCATGCCACTGAAAGATAAACCTGGTCAACAACTACAAAATCATGACACCACAAAAAAAAAATTCAGCATGAGACACCCCTCAAAATATCAGCCTCACCTGTAACCTCAGCAATGAATTCCTGGGACCAGTCAGCTTCATTATAATCTGTGGAAACATCAACCACGCTGTCAGCAGCATCAAGAAACTCTTGTGACCAGTTCTCAGACAGAGCTAGGGCTGCCACTCCTGGAGCTGGGGAACAGGAAAGAAGCCAACATGGGTGTTCAAACGTTAACACTTTGTCACCCACAAAGATGAGAGCAGTACCAGTGCACAAGCTTTTCACTAAGTACCCATCCAGTTCCTAGAGAAGACATTCCTTTTGACATGAATGGATGCCACCATCACATGTCCTCATCCCCTCTGCTGCCCCGTTTAATATTTACCTCTCTGTGGGGCCTGCCGGAAACTGGATTGCTCAATTTCCTGCATCTCAGCCAACAGATCATCCATCTTGAATGTTTGTGGTGCACGAGACAGCAAGGGACCATTCTGCTCTTGAAGGAACTCTGCCACGAGCTACCAGAGAACATCCATGTGAGTGCGCATGGGACAAGCATGGTGTATGGATGGGGTGTGGGAGTGTGCAAACACTGCAGAATAGCAAAGGGTTTTTGCCAACTCCAAGACTAACATATTTATTGTCATATAAGCTTTTGAGAACTAAATGAAACAGTAGTGCGCATAAACTCAGTTTTTGAAGTGCCAGAAGAGATTCTGTTTTTACAGCAATAGCTAACAGTCAACCCACCAGAAAACACAGAACACATGAGGGAATGGAAAAGAAGGAAAAAGAAAAATGGAAACTCTTACTTCATCTTCAGAGGCTCTCCCAAGAGGTTTAGATACCTACAGGAGAAAAAGGAAGGTTATCTATTGCTAGAACAGGGAGCCCAAAAGGATAAAGAAACATTTGGGAAGTGATACACAGACTTGTGCTTTGACTTCTCCATCTTCTTATACTGTTTAATTTTGTTTGAAATGGCTTTTGCAGATCTTATCTAGAGCAGGATCCTTTAACCCAGAGCTTTCCAAACTTTTCATGTTGGTGACACACTTTTTAGACATGCATCATTTCATGACACAGTAATTCAGTTTTACTAGCAAACAGGACATTAAACTGTCCCCATATAAGAGATACAGACATATACATAAACTGTAATAATGAAATGTATGGGGACACAACATCTCTCATGCAAAACCTTTCATATATTTTTAAAAATATATGATCTATAAATAATAACATACATTTCCAAGATTTTAGGCAACACACCTATACACTTCAGGCAACACGCTAACATGTCACAGCACACCTTTTGGAAAGCCCTGCTCTAACCCCACATTTACTTATCAAATATAAGATAGATGACAAATGGTACAGGCCTCCTCCTTTCCTAGAATGGGAGGACACGTTTCTTATACGTTTGTATATCACCCTAGCTAGAACTCAATGTACTCACTTATAATACAAACTATCAGACTCACAATCTCAGTAATATCAGTGTTTAAACAGACCCTTGCAAAACCATTAGGATTCCCATATAACTGGTTCTTAAATCTGCCCAAACAGGACCTGATATCCTTTAAAGGACAAAGGTCAACTCTTCCGAGACTGAAGATCAGATCTTCTCAGGTTCATTTTCTCAGAAACCAGAAACAAACCATCACGACGCAGGAATGATATAAGGAACAGCTAGATAGAGAGATGGTACTTTTGGCCTTGACAAAACCAACAGCTCTTGGGTCCTCACGAGGAACACAGCAGATAGGCACATTTCAGTGTCCCTCTCCCCAAGAGGACTGCAAAGAGTTAGGGTCTCAGCTTTCTTTTGAAACTTTCCCTGGAAAGCTCAGTGCAACTATAGGACACTCCCCTATTCTCATTCCACTCAGAATGTGATGAGCTTGTTTTAGTGTGCTACTTCTGTGGCACTTGCAATGCCTTGGGAGATTTCAACTCACTTATAATTGTGATTTTCAGCCAGTGTTGGGCAATGCAGCCCTTATTGCAGGGGGGGGGGTGAAAATTGACCCCTGTATACTTCCCTGCAGTTCCTTGCAGAAATGAATCAAACACTTTGCAGCTCAGTCTCTCAATATCACTACCACAGTTGCTCCAGAAATTGTCCCTCAATGACCACTTTTTTTCTAAAGAATGGGGTGACTCAGAAAGGTAGAGAACAACAAAATGGCATAAACACAGTCCCTGGAATGGAACTAGATACCATCCACTGTCTCCAACTCACCCAAAAGCAGTAAGTTCTTCTCCCACCCCAAAGCCCACACAGCAAAGTAGAGCAAAGGTTTCAGTTTTCGTCCACTTACCACCTCAGCTGTGGGCACAGTGGAAGGCCAAGCCAGGGACCCCCGGAGTCCTTCCTGCTGTAGGCCCTTGTCCTGAGTGAAGTGGCTGGCCAGCTTCATCAGAGGATTGGAGCCCCCACATTCTGGCTCCACCAGTTCCCTCATGGCCATGGTAGGTGGCAGGAAAATGCTGCACCCACAGAAATTCCTCACCTGTTCCAGGGGGAAGGAAGGGGTGTTATTGCACGATTGGTTTATTCACCTGCTCAGCCAGATCATCTCATCTGGCCAGTTTTTGCCTCAGAAGGAGGGTACGTTTGCCAAAATTGCTTCAACGGCTGCATGATCACTAAAAAACTGCGGGAAGCTGAACTGTCAGGTCAGCCAACTACCCACAGAGACAACCCCTCATACCCTCTGTTGATTAACCTTGAAGAATTGTCAACTGCTTCATAACCAACCACAGCTACTGGTGCCAGCAGTTTCTGGACAGAAAGGTGCCTGGGATCTACATTCGACAAGCAGCTGCACCACTAGAGTTGCAAGACTGCAGACCCTTACCCTTCTACTACCTGTGAGCGTAACAAATGCACGCACCGTGCAAAAGGTACAATGATAGGGCAGCTGCGTCTGACAGCACCTCACCCAGGCCATTTCTGCACTAGCTTGTTATAGTGCGATGTTTCCACTTTCAACATCCTATGGAATCCTGGGATTTGCCAGCCGGCCTCTCCCTAAACTGCAAACCCCAGGATTCCATAGGATGTTGAAAGTGGAATCATCGCACTGTAAGAGTGTAGTGTGGAAATGGCTTCAGTCACAGCCAGACCCATCATCTTCTCCTGTCTACACACAGGTCGGGCACTGGTTACTAGGGAGTAGGGTAAAGGGACGGGCAGCTCTTCTTATGCCCAAGACCTGCATCTTGCACTGAAGCCCAGTTCCGGGGCTTCTCGATGGGCTCCTCTCAAGCCCCAGGACCCTCATGTTCAACCAGGCGGCCGCGCAGACTGAGGGGGCTACGCTACCTCCTCTCCACCCCGCGAAGCTGCAGTCGGCAGGACCTCTTGGGAGACTTCCGCGCCCGGCTGGCTTCTCCCACGAGCGTGGGGACTAAAACCCACGAGTTTCCCAGGCCAGGCCTCGCTCTTCCTGCTGCTGCTGCTGCTGCCGCGAAGCCTGGATTTCCCGGCCCCTCCAGGGAGCCCCTTCCTCGGCTGGCCTCTTGGCGGGGGCTCCCCAGCACAGAGCCGGGTCAGGTGCGGGAGCGGAGAGGGGGGCGACGGCGGCAACGGGGCCTCGGCAGCCTCCCCTTCTGCCTCGCAGAGCGATGCCTCCCTGCACAGCCCTGGCTGGCGATCTTGCAACCTTCGCAGAAGAGGCGGGGGGCGGGGCCAGCCCTTAAAGTGCCAGGCCTGCCACAACGGCCGCGGCCGAGAGGGCTTGCCAGGGAACTGGCCTGGTGGAAACTGAGGCCATTTCCGCCCTCTTACGGTGCTATTAGTCCACTTTCAAGATCCCGTGGAATCCTGGGGTTTGTAGTTTAGGGAGGGACCTTTAGAATTCTCAGCCAGAGAGCTCTTGGGCCTCAGGAAACTGCAAACCCCAGGATTCCACAGGGTGTTGAAAGTGGAATGATAGCACTATAACAGTGTAGGGCAGAAAGGCTCAGAAGTGTACGAAGTGGTCAAGCATGAGAAAATGTTGAGGCAGAGGTTGTTGTTGAGCTCACCTAGGAATAATAAAGACAGCTTGCAACCTGTTCTGTGCATGCTTGCTTGGGTGGAGCTCCGCTGCAAAGTATACTGTGTGCTCCTTCATGCTTAAGGATGGGTCAGTGGCAACGGATGGGGCAAGTCATTTGTCCTCCCTTTGCAACTACCTGCAGAGGTAAAATTAACAGCAACTTGCCTACCAGTGGAGTCCCCAACCCCAGACAAACACAGTCTTGGGTTCCTGATTTCAGATATGCTGGAGAGCAAGTTCAACACTTTGAGCTCTGTGAGGCTTTCTTTAGTGCTAAACAGGCTTATCATGTAGACCTGAGACAAAACAACAAAAGAGGCTTGTGGCATTCTCACATTAATTATTATAAAATAATAAATGACACCCCTCAGAGGGGTTGGATTACATCCCATCATTTTCTGCTTTGTTATGTGTTGTCATGTGCCTTAAAGTTGACTAAGAGTTATAGGGACTCTATTCCAGGGTTTTCTTAGCAAGATTTATGAAGATGAGGTTTGCTTTTGCTTTCCTCTGGGGCTGAATGGGACACACCCAGGGCCACTCAGTGAGTTTGATAGCTGAAGTGGGATTCAGACGCTGGTCTCCCACAGTCCTAGTTCAACATTGAAATGGCTATACACACTGGTTTGCTGGCTGGCTTCCTGGCTGGCTTCCTTGTTGTTGTTAACTACTGTATTACAAGTCAACCTTAGCTTATGGCCTAAATACCCTAAAGGTCCTACATCCTGTCTGATCTTGGAAGCTAAGCAGGGTCAGCTCTGGGCAGTATGTGGATAGAAGACTGCAAACAATTACCGGGTGCTGTAGGCTATATTTCAGAGGAAGGAACTGGCAATACCAGCTTTGAGTATTCCTTGCATAAGAAAACCCTATGAAATTCAAGTCAACAGATGACTTGAAAGCACTTTCACACAAAAGAATAAGAGACTTCCCATTCACCCTGTTATCAACAGCCCACCCTGTTATCAACAGGTCTTGCAGACTCAGGGCTGTGGCTTCCTTGACTGAATCTATTTATTGCACTGCAATCTTCCTTTTTTCCTTTCACTTTACCAAACCATTTTGTCTTTTCCAATGAGTCATGTCTCCTGATATGTCCAAGTATGACAGTCTCAGTTTAGTCATCTTGGTTTCTAGGGAGAGTTCAGGCTTGATTTCCTCTAGGATCCATTCATTTGTCTTTTTAGCAGTCCAGGGTATCCGCAGAATTCACATCAAGCACCATATCTCAAATGAGTTGACTCTCTTAATGTAATAATTGTTGATATTCGCAGTTCATGATCTGTGCCACAATCTGCTCCTGATCTTGTCTTAGTAGAGAAAATAGAGCTTCTCCATCTTTTGCTTCCAATTATGTAGTCTGATTTCTATATTGGCCATCAGGTGATGTCCATGTATACAGTCACCTCTTTGGTTGTCTCAACAATGTGGATGGCTTCATGAAATTCAGTCAGTCATTCTAGTGTTTCATTTCTTCTTCAATTCTCCTACAACATTTGATTCTGTTCTGTTTCCTACTGCCATTGTTTTTGAGAGATCCTCCACCCCATTACCACTGCTGCCCAACTGCAGAAAGATAGTCCCATCATAGGACTCACGCCTAGCACATGGAAGGCTAATTACCGTGGGATAGGATTTACCTCGGAGTAAACTAAACATCCAGTGCTGCACCTAAATTGTGAACATACTTGAAGTCCCGTTTGAGAAACAGAGTATGTGTATAGTACACATGTGCAGCCTCCATATAACAGGCTTATACATCCATCCCCAACTACATTTCACAGATAAGAATAAGGAGATGTTGTTGCATACACATATCAGACATTTCACATATCGCACTGAGGCATTCTACAGAAGTCTACTGTGTGGAATAGCACCCAGGCTGTGGACCCACACAGTACCAGGCAGCCAGAGGTACTTGCTCAGTATGGCTTGTTCCCAACTACGTATCCATTGACTTGCAGCCTTCATGTTCATGTATCTTATAGGCAAGACAAGGCCTCTTTCCCACCCTACCCCTAGCACAAAGAAGTTACAGTGCACTCTTATCAGTGTCTCAAGAAGAAAAGGTCCAGATTCTGGTCATAGGCCAAGGTTTCATAGCACTTGTGCCCCAGCACCTGGATTTTTATCACTCTACTGGAGACAAGATTGAGTACATTGACATGAAACACCAGTGACCATATTCCATGGCACAGGAATAGCAATTGGAGTGGAAGAAGAATCGCATTCTCAAGTTAGGTAGGTGTGCAACTCCTTTTCAGATGGTAAATCAAGAAAATTGATAGACAAGCAATCATTTCCACAATCATATTCCACAATCATATCTTTGCCACAATACCCAAGTATATTTAAGGCCATGATACTAAACACACTCATGTAGGAGTAAGCTTCGTTGTTGTTTGCCTTCAAGTCATTTCTGACTTATGGTTACTCTCACTCTCACTCTATTAGGGTTTTGTTTGGTTTTTTTGCAAGATTTGTTCAGAGCGGGTTTGTCTTTGCCTGCTTCTGTGACTGAGAGAGTATGACTTTCCCAAGGTCACCCAGTGGGTTTTCATGGCCAAGCAAAGAGTTCTCCAGAGCCGTAGTCCAATGCTCAAACCACTACCCTACACAGGCTCACTATGGTTGTTTCTGCACTACACTCTTATAGCGCAATTATTCCACTTTCAACATCCTATGGAATCCTGGGGTATGCAGTTTAGGGAGGGACCAGCTGGAGGGGCCAGTACATCTCTCTCTATATATATATATTGGAGGGTAGAGTAGGGCAAGGGTAGAGTAGGGCAAGGATTGCAAACAAAGGGATCCAAAGTAACGGAAATGCAGTACACTCAATGATCATGTCTTAACAGTGGTAAAGAAAATATAAAATGTCTCTGGACAGTGAAATATTGTTACATTAATGAACTGATTGCCTGTATTGATTTTTACAAATGTCCTTACTTCCACAAAAAATTTGAAGTAAATTGCCCTGTTACTACATATTAGTCATTAGTACCAGAATATCATATCAAATAAGAACAATTATTTATTTCAGTTTAGATTCAGAACTTTTCTAAACCTGTTTATAATGAACAATTTGCTTAAATAAGCAATTATTAAGTAATGTCCTGCCCCACTTAAGCAGTGTGCCAGTCATAGTTGTTTTTTTTAAGGGATTACTGGAGACTTCGCTAGAGATTTGTCTGTTCACCTTCACCTCAGTTAAAGTGTTTTAGTCTTTTGTCACCACTAGAGGTCAGGAAGGATCCACCAACCAAGCCTCTTTAAACCCTTTTCGGCAGACTAGCCCACAGGGCACCAGCCCAGCCCTTCTAAGATTACAAAAGCAACTACAGTGGCATTTCTAGGATCTGAATGCAGCATAGAAAAATGCCAGTATCCGGAAGAGAAAGAGAAACTATTTTCTACTTATCATATCTGAACAAAGGAAAATAAGACAGAATCACTTTCTCCTTTTTCCAATGTACTTAGGCACAAACGTGTTAAATTGTTCTTTCCCTTTTAATGTATGCCCAGATGGACAACTCATCTTGAATCAGACAGCTTTCTTTCTGCTCCTGTCAAAGATCCAAGCAGACTAGTCATTCTGTCCTCTCAAAATAAAAGATCAACTCATTTGCTCTCCTAATATAGCTTCCTGAAAATTAAATGACTGAGCAGTTTCCAGAGTGAGAGCTGTGCCTCTTTTCTTTTCCAGACAGCCATCGATTAACAAAAAAAAGCATATTTATATATACCACCTGAAGCTGAGACTTTGTTCTCAAAGAATTTTTCTCTTTTTCCCTCTAGCTAAACATATCCAGTCTGGCTGCTTCTTCTTCTTCTTTTTTTTAATACAAGTGCAGCATCTCTACCAGTGATACCCTTGGCCTGATGAAGAAATATGTGGTTTCAAAAGTTTGCATAGAGGATTTTGTGCCTTTTTGGTTAACGTAATAAAGGTGGACTAGGAAAGAAAATTCTTTGTTTTCTATTGATAAATGAGTCAGTGTGTTTCACCCAGGATAAAGTTTTGAGTGGCAACTGAATTTTATCTTTAGAAAAATGGGTGATCAAATGTTCTTACTGTCTTTGCTTCCAGTGGTCCTGGAACAGCTTCAGGTGAAACCTGAAACAATTGCATCATGTTCTAGAGCAGTGGTAGGAAGTAAGGGAATCTTTAGAAGTTGTGGAACTACAACTCACATCATCCCTCAACTCACATCTTTCCTGTTCTGGCTAAGACTGGTAGGAATTGTCTGGAGGACCACACATTTTACACACCTGTATCCTTCTTTTTTAAAAGTCTTTTAATCCCTCCTCTCCCATTCATAGAATCATAGAGCTGGCAGAGACCACAAGGGCCATAAAATCCAACCCCCTGCCATGTAGGAATATGCCATCAGTGCATTCCCAACAGATGGGCAATCAACCTCTGTTTAAAAATCTCCAAAGAGGGAGACTCTACCACATTCTGAGGGAGTGTATTCCACCGTTGAGCAGCTCTTACCATCAGGAAGTTTGTCCTAATATTTGCATGGAATCTCTTTCCCTGAGATTTGAAGCCATTGCTGCATGTCCTAGTGTCTGGAGCAGCAGAAAACAGGTTTGCTCCATCCTCCACATGACATCCCTTCAAATATTTAAACATAGCTCTCATGACACCTCTTTACCTTCTCTTCTCCAGGGTAAACATAACCAGCTCCCTAAGCTGCTCCTCATAAGGCATGGTTTCCAGGTTTTCTACCATTTTGGTCACCCTCCTCTGGACACATTCCAGCCTATTAATACCCTTCTTGAACTGTGGTATCCAGAACTGGACACAGTATTCCAGGTGGAGTCTGACCAAAGCAGAATATAGTAATACTATTGCTTCCCTTGACATAGACACTATACTCCTATTGATGTAGCCCAGAATCGCATTAGCTTTTTTAGCTGCTGCATCACACCTTCCATTTTTCCTTCTCATCGGAATGGTTTGAAATTGTGCCTTCAATATCTCACTTTTAAGAAATTCCCACCCATCAAATTCCCACCCATCATGAACTCCCTTCTCTTTTAGGCCATTTCTGCACTACACTGTTATAGTGGTATTATTCCACTTTCAACATCCTATGGAATCCTGTGGTTTGCAGTTTAGGGAGGGGCATTTAGAATTCTCAACCAGAGAGCTCTTTGGCATCAATAAACTACAAACCCCAGAATTCCACAGGATGTTAAAAGTGGAATAATAGCAGTAAAACAGCATAGAGTGGCAATGGCCCAAGTATTCCTGACACAGTATTTCCCTAGGTTTACAGAAATCAGCTTTCTTAAAGTCTAGAACAGTGGTTCTCAACCTGTGGGTCCCCAGATGTTTGTGGACTTCAGCTCCCAGAAGCCCCGGCCACTATGGTCAATGCTGAGGGCTTCTGGGAGCTGAAGTCCAAAAAAACATCTGGGGACCCACAGGTTGAGAACCACTGGTCTAGAATGTGTGTTTGACTATGCTTGGCTTCTCCTTTCTGCTGTATAATACACTTCAGGAGAACACTGGCACTTCCACCTAAGGATCCCACAAACTCCACTCCATTAACTGGGTCATCATTATTGGTTAGGATCAGATCTAAAACAGCTGTTCTCCTTGTTCCCTCTTTCACCTTCTGAACTATAAAATTGTATGCAAGGCAGGTGAGGAATTTGTTGGAACTGATACTCTTAGCAGAGTTTGACATGCTGATTTTCATCTGAAATTCTTTGGTGTGCTCCATAATCCAATGTATGTTTGTGATATGATCCCTTGTACCTCTTCCTCTTCTGAACACAGACATCTAGATATCTGGACATTCCTCACTTCACATACAAAAAAGTCTTTGTTGTAGAATTTTTGAACATCACTTTCCTTGTGTGGAAGATTAACGCAGTGGTCTGGTGGTTACTGCAATCCCTGGTGTCTCTTCCTAGGGGACTGAAATGTTTATTAAGCATTTCTAATCTGTGGGCCATTCTTTTGTTTTCCATATTTGCTGACTGATTTTAGTAAGAATTTGAGTGGATTCTCTCTGTTGCTTGAGAGCAGCTCTATTGGTATGCCATGTGTTCCTGATGATCTATTTTTCCGAACTCTGTTGAATGCAGCTTCCATTTCACTTTCTAAAATTGTGGGTTCATCTTCAAATGCTTCTTTCTTGAATGAGTCTGTCATTCTTTCTTTCATACACTTCTTTAGTATATTGTTTCCATCAGCTTTTTATTTCTTCTTGGTCATGCAGTGTGTTCTCCTGCTGGTTGTAGAGCATCCTCATTCTTAATTTAAATTTCCCTTTGATTTCTCAGATCTTGTGGAGGAAGTCTATCCTATGTTTTTTCTTGTTGTCTTCCGTTTCCCTGCATCAATTTTTAAAGTGGTTCTCCTTGTCCCTGCACACAAGTTGTTGAACAATTGCATTCAGGGTTCTGACCCCATTTCTGTCCTTTTTTACTTTTGCTTCTTGTCTATCCTTAACTGCTAAAAGACCTTTCTTCTGTCATCCAGTGGTGGTTTTCTTTCTTTTTGGCTGCAGATACTTTTTTTATTTTTCCCTCACAAAGTCCTTGGCTTCAGTCCACAGTCCTTGTGGCTCCTGTTCAATTAGGTTTAATAGTGCAAATCTAATTTTTACATTATCTTTAAATTCTATAGAGATTTTCTTCAGGTTGTATTTGGCACAATGATTGATTTGGTTTCTTATTTAGCTTTACTCTAACTTTTCCTATTAGTAGTTCATGATCTGTGCGACAGACTGTTTCTGGTCTTGTTTTTGCTGAGAGAGTGGAGCTTCTCCACCTTCTGCTTCAATTATGTAGTTTATCAAATGCCTATATTGGCCATCAAGTGATGTCTAGGTATACAGTTGCCTCTTTTGTTGCCTCAAGAATGTTTTTGTGATGAATAAATTGTTAGCTTCACAAAATTCAATTAGTTGCTCTTGTACTTCATGTCTTCATCTTAAGCCAAATTCTACAATATTTGCTTCTGTTCTGTTTCCTATTTCTACATTCCAATCACCTATGATTACCAATATGTCCAATTTTGGTGTGTGATCAATTTCCTCCTGGATTCCATCATAGAATCTTTTAATATCTTCTGCTTCTGCCTCTGTGGTTGGAGCATAACTTGGATTATGGTTATATTTGTGTGTTTTCCCTGAAGTCTTATTCATATTATTCAGTCAGACTTTATATAATATCCACCGACTACTTTTGCTACATCTCTCCCCACTAATAATGTCCCTTCATTTCTTTGTAGATTTTCATTTCCTGAATAAAACACAGTGTAGTTACAATCGCACAGGGACGTGGGGGCAGGGGATCAATTCGCCCTGGGTGGCAATGTTTTTGGGGCTCCCGGCCTGTAGCCACACCCCCACGCCTCCTGGCCACACACCCCCGCACAGTGGCCATGCCTCTTGTGTCGTAGTCCCACACCTTCCTGCCCCTCTCCACGCACTCCAAGCTCTACCACTGTGTAATTATCTGACTGATAACATCTAATTCCTGTCTTGTTCCTTGTTTTACAAAGTCCACCTTCTCCTGATTCATGCTTCTCACATTCCATGTTCCTGTATGTTGTGCAGATTTGGACTTTTCTTTCACCTCTGAGCACTTCTCAGCTCGAGTCCAGTTGTGTCATTAGGCACAGTCTACTTGTATGTGTCCTTTGCTCTTCCCCAGTAATTCATTGAGTGGTATCTGACCTGGGGGTTTCATCTTCTGGCACTATCTCTTGCTTCATTTTGGATTGACTCATCATAAGGGTTTCGTGGTAAAAGATATTCAAAAGGGGGTTACGATTGCCTCCTTCTATGCAGTACTAACAAGAGATAGCTGTGGTGCTACTGATGCTGTCTCTAAGAGATCTTCTACCAGAGTCAATCCCCTTTCCCCACTACTAAGCTGCCTAGTAGCCGTTTGGCACATTCAGCCTGGCTCCTCAGAAAAAGCCTGTGTGACATGGATGTTTCTACCAGTAGCACAGGGCTATAAGAATTACTAATTGTGCATGAGAAATGCCATTCATGATAAGAGTGAAATGGAATTTTTTGAGTGTGAGTGCATGCACATGCACCAGAATGTGGCAGTATATGCTCTTCAAGTCATTTCCATCATATTTTTAAAAACCCTTTTAGCTCCCAGCTCCCACCTGGCCTTCTGGGCTTTGAACAGTGAAGCTCTTCCTTGCTTAGCTAGTTTAAATGCCAGAAGCCATAGCTAAACCTAGGGGAAGGGAGAGACAGTTGGACGCACACCAGCAGTACTATGAAAACCCATCTTTATTGTTTGTTTGCTTTCATCTATACATACTTCCTTTCCCTTTCACAAAAGCAAAAAATGCATTTGTAGATAAATGTAAATAATTATATGCTGCCAGTGTGAACTAGTCTCCTGTTCCTAAGCTTCTTATGCTACCCACACAAGAACTGATGGTATCAGTGGAACAGGGACATAATTGTGAAGCCAAGTATTAATGCACTCACAAAAGATCCAAATAGGTAGGCAGTGCTACCTGTTGTTTTGGAAGAAAAGATCCAGTTCACTCTGGTCTGGAGGTGAAAGTACAGTCCATCTAGTAACCAGACCTTACTGGAGGGAAAGGTCAGATCCAATCAGTTTGCTGCTGGATCAGCAGTTCTCAGGTGTGCAGAGAAGTTTCAAGGTTCAGCCCAAAAAAAGATAGCAAGAGCTAACTAATCTAGGAGTGTTCTGTAGCAGATATGAAGAGAGTGGGGTGGAGTTAAACCAGTAAGCCCCAAATGGAATCCAGTTGTACTGCTTGCAGAAATACCTTAGGATGTTTACCTATGCCAATATAAAGTTACACATTAGAATGAAGGGCTTTGCTTTTTCTCCGCCAAGGTTTGGATCCAGACTCTTTGAAAAACTTTATCTCTTTATATGAGCCTGCAGAATCCTGGGGGAGGTCTTTCTCTCAGTTCCACGACCATCACAGCTACATTTGGTGAGAATACATGAGAGGACCTTCTCAGTGGCAACTCCCAGGCTGTAGAGATACCTCCCAGGGAAGGCTATGTTTGCTCCCTCTGCACTCCCTTTCTGTCAGCAGGCAAAGACTTTTATTAGACTACAGGCTTTTCTCTATTAATTAATTGTTGCAAAAGTACTTTTAAAAATGAAGATACTATACTTTTACTTTCAGTGTTATGTTTTAAATGCCTTTGAATAGTAATAAAATACAGTAGAGTCTCAATTATCCGTCCTTTGGTCATCCGACATTCCGGATTATCCGACGTCACGGCTGCTTGGGGGTATGGCTGTAGGCATTTCCACGCCCCCAGACACGCCCAGACACACCCCAGACATGCCCCCAAACATGGCGGCCGCTATGGGCCTCCGGATTATCCTACATTTTCGGCTATCCAACTATCAGCCCGCCTGTTTATGTTGGATAATCGAGACTCTACTGTAGTGTTAACTGTTCTTTAACTCTTTTTATTTTAATGATTGTTTTTAGCTGTAGTAGGTATTAATCTGACTTGGGTCACATATTTAATTTATATTAAATAAAAAATAAAATAATCAGCTGTAAAGAAAATGATGGTTTCATGGGGGCGCTTAATATGCTGCCTTTCATCATGGCTGAGATCCTCCTATAATGTTTACTATGAAATAAATTTCATTCAGCAAATGGTTTCCAAGCACTTTCAGGAGAAGTTCCACCTTCTTGTGTATTCTACCTTTATTTATTATTGTGCAATTGCCCCTTAACCAACACCCACTTCAGGCATTTGCCTGAACACACATGGGCTAGACACAAGGCTGGGAGGCAAGGGCTCTGCCCCATGCATCACCGTGTGTTTGAGGGCTCCTCTTCAGGCTTGCAGGCTGAGCATGCAGTCATGATCTGAAAAGATTTATGAAGTATGTTTATCTAGAAATGCTTATGCTTTCTCAGAACTAGGTACTTTTTCTTACTATGGATCCCATTGCACCAGAGGCTTAGAAACCGTTTGGACTTTTGTGCTTAAATCACAAAGAAGAATCCTCACATACAGTAGCGCTGGGGCCCTACACAGTTTCCATCCTCCCATGCTCAAGTAAATGCCTCAACACATCTCAGTTGGCCTTGAATTGCCTGGGCTTTGTTCTGAGCCCAGGAGGCAGAGGCTTAAATTACTGGATTCTCTCTCCCTTTATTGTTGTTTGCATGGTAGAAAATGCTTCTGGGGTATTAGACAGATCAAGTCAGCAATAATTCCTTTCAAAATTCCCTTTATGTCTAGCAGAACGCCAGTGTAGTACACGCATCTTGGCTATGAAACTATTATGCTCACAAAATGCGTGGGAAGGTTCCTCATCACAAAAAAAAAGGCAGAGACTTGCTGAAATCTGCTGACAGGCAGAGACAAAAGCAGAGGTGTGCCATTTTGGTATGAACCAATTTTCTGTCCCTGGGGACCCTCTAGGAATCCTAGGGTACCAAAAATGGGGAGAAAAAGGAAGTGATCTAATGTTCACTTCTGGTTTTGAAAAATGGTTAGCTGTTAGTGCAAGGGGCCCTTGTGACCCATTTGAAATGTGAACAGGCAAAGCCTCTTAAAGACTTCCAAGAGAGGCGTTTGCCATGGTGGGGGCTGTCATAGAAATACAGAAAAGGGGCAGTCCAGCAGAGTTGTGGGGAGGTGTACAGTTTGTCCACCTCTGGACTTTGTTACAAAAGGCCTACATGACCTTACCCATTGCAATTCTAAATGTGTCAGATAAGCCTGATGTCACTAAAGAGGGATTGCCACAGTAGCCATTTGTGAATCTGCAAATGTTGTAGACTCGATGAAGTTCTGAAGAATAAAACAGAATCCCTGGAATCTGACCCGAAATTGTTTCAGTCAAGTGTAATTTTAAGCAAGTGAAAGGCTTACATGCTTTCTTAAGGAAAAAGGTGTGGCATTTTCCCAAACCACTAAAAAGGCCCATGTCTGGAAAAACCGGGTGTCCAATACAGAAGTCAAAGAGAGTCCACTAAACCTGGGAAGAACCCTTGCCAGGAGCTGCCTCTCCTGAACAGAGGTCAGGGCTGAGTGTGACCAAATAAAGGGAGCAGGCACAGGATAACTGAGGCCATTTCCGCACTAGACTGTTACAATGCTATGATACCACTTTCAACATCCTATGGAATCCTGGGGTTTGCAGTTTAGGGAGAGGCCTCAAATGTAAGCCTCAAAGACCCCTCCCTAAACTGCAAACCCTAGGATTCCGTAGATGTTGAAAGTGGAGTCATAGCACTGTAACCAGTGATGTAGACTTGAGTCCATAGATCTGGACTTAAGTTGCTTCAGTGACAAGACTCAGCTTGGCCATAAACGATGCACTGACTTGAGACTTGTATATTTTTAATGACGGATTTGATGCCCTTGGTTCAGTAACAACACATTCATTGAGAAACCTTATGACTTTGAGCAACGCCTCCATCTCTTTCTGCCTACTGGTTGCATGGTTGCAAAGTGTGGGCTCATTTCTCAGGGAAGAACAGCAAATGAGATAGGCAATGGGCTTGAGGCAGGCTTGAGGTCTGCTCAGCAGCCTGTCCCCACTGTGTATCTCAAATGTTTCCTAAGAGCAAAAGCCAAGACTCGCTCCCAGAGTGCAGGTGCGTTTCTCAGAGGGGAAAGGGCAAATGCGTTAGGCAACCAGGGGCTTGAGGAGGAAAAGGATCCTTCCTTCCAAAGCTTTTGAATCTTCAGTAATGGGGAGTAAGACAGGATCCTATTCCCCACTTCCAAAGCTGCAGATGGCAAAATCGGAAATGTGGAGAACCGGCTCTGCTTTATTTGGCTGTCTAATAAGTCTGGAATTTTGCTTGGGGTATAAAGTTGCCTTCCAGGCTTGAGACTGGACTTGGAAGTATCTTCAAGGGCTTGAGACTCGACTTGAGACTTGGAACTTGACTTGAGACTTGGAGTAAAAGACTTAAACACATCACTGACCGTAACAGTCCAGTGCGGAAGGCTGGGGCCTCGTTTTAGCGGGGAGGCGGGGAGGGGAGGGCGGCCAGCGCCGGCAGGCTCCGTGGCCTCCCGCCCTTTGCCCTGCGCGCCCATCGCAACTGATCTGAGGTGGTTCCCTCGGCTTTTCCACCTCTACCCAGCAGGCTGCGGGCGCCTCCCCCAGCCTTCGCGCCAGCCAACGGCGGAGTGGGAGAAGCGCGCGCAGCGGCCCCTGGCGGGGGCGACCCCAGCTCCCGTCATCGCCTGCGGAGGGAGGAGGCCCTCCTTTTCTGACGGCGGGAGGGGAGGGGGTCTCCGCGGCCCGCCCCTCGGCCGGCGCAGGAGAAAGGCCAGGTGTGAGGCGTCGCCGCCTCCCCCACCGGACAGAGACGCCCCTATCCCGAGGCCCGGGGCCGCAGGTCCTGCGGCGAGCAGGCTGGCCTTGTCGGCGGCGGCGGCAGCAAAGCCCCTCGCCCGAGGGAGAGCGCCACCGGCAGAACCAGCAGGAGCCGGGCAGCGACGGCGAGAGCGCAGAGAGATGCCGCCTCGGCGGAGCACGGCGCTGCACCTCGTGGCCGGCGGGTGAGTTGTTTCGGCGCGGGAGGAGGAGAGCAACCCCCCCCGACTTGTTAGCGGGAGAAAAGAGTCCCCGTTTGTCCCGCATGATGGGACTCCACCTCCAAGCCAGAGGGCGGCGGCGGCGACGGCAAGAGGCTGCTGAGCGGAGGCAGGAGCGCAGCTGGAGAGGCCGCGCACGTGCTTGAAAGTGGGAGCGTAGCACCGTTTCCGCGCTACCCTCTTATAGCGCGACGATTCCCCTTTCAACATCCTATGGAATCCTGGGGTTTGCAGTTTAGGGAGGGGCCGGCCGGTAGGGCAGAAATGACCAAAGAGAGTGGCAGGCTGACCAGCATAGTTTTTCATCTTGCGTGATCCCTCAATGTGGGGCGCGAATAGCAAAGGCTGCCGAGTGTCGATAGGCTGGGCGCCAGCTTCCTCTCTCGGCTCAGAGTCTGTTGCTTCCTCACGTCTGTTGAAGGTGACGTTTCAGTTCCCGATCTTTGGCAGCACGAAGTTACCCCTTAGTGCAGTGGTTCTCAACCTGTGGGTCCCCAGATGTTTGTGGACTTCAGCTCCCAGAAGCCCCAGCCACTATGATCAGTGCTCGGGGCTTCTGGGAGCTGAAGTCCAAAAACATCTGGGGACCCACAGGTTGAGAACCACTTCCTTAGTGGGATGGCCGTTCAGATGTATGACCTTCAGGTTATGACCTTCATCCGTGTGGAAAAGCTGTATTCAGATGGGCTGTCCGAGGAGTACTTGGATGGGGAACATTTATATGGCTAATTTCAAGCTGTTAACACGACATATCTCAGGATGACAGCAGTACAGTAGCTACAGTAGTTGTATTGTGTCTGTGCTTTTGGTAAGCTGAATCTGACAGAATTGTGCTTCATCTAAAGATGGCTTATAACACACAGAATCCTACACGTGTTTATTCAGATGTTAATCCAGAGCTTTCCAAACTTTTCCTGTTGGTGACACACTTTTTAGACATGCACCATTTTGCAACATAGTAATCAGTAAGTAATTCAGTGAGTGGAGGCAGCCCCTCCACCTGAGCGTGGCCCACCACTGCCTTGCTAGGGGCTTCCTCAGCCCAGGTGGCAGCGTCAGAGACAGTCCCCTCACTGGTTACATTCACACAACACACCTACTCACTGCAGCTCTATGTTAATCCTTGTGTGCTGATTTTAACAGAACACTCTTTAAGTAACCTGTAACTACAGCCTTGGTTTGTGCCTGAGAGGGGCTCACTCGTTTCTCTAATTTTTTTCATTGTGCCCATAAGATTAGTCCAAAAGTTGTTGCTGTGTGTAGGATACAATTTGCTGAACCTGACCTAGAAGCATGCCTTTCATACTTCATGGTGCTGAGAGCCATTTCAGGAGGACAGTTTGGAACAGGGAAATGGTGAATAGGGAAAGGGATAAGCAACCCCCACTTCTGTCTCGCTCCCTTAAAGCAGCTTTCCAAGTTGACTCATTGTTGATGGACAATAGCTGCACATACTTATTTGGTATATAGGTAGTTGGAGATTCTCATGTATACACAGCTGCCTTTCTTCCCAAAGGCAAGCACTACTCCATGCTTTTTCCTGGTCTTTTCCTGTACATGTACCTCCATGGATAGGGAGGTGGGTATGTCTGTGAATATGTTGTGCAGAGAGTGCACTGCTCTGCCTTCCTGGAACCCAGTCCATCCTATTTTCCTGAAGGTCATGCTTTTGCATCAGGAATATTCCGTTTTCTAAGGAAGTATTCCTTTTTAATCCAGAAAAAAAATCTGTATTGTACTTTGGGAGTGTACAGTCCAACCAGATATTCTCTAGTCATCATCCATAAAAAATGACTGGGAGCAGTCTCAGTAGCCGAATGGGAAGACTGCACGGGGAAAAAGCCTTTACTAAATGCTTCCAGCTGAACCAACATACCGCTTCTCGCCCTGTATACGGAAGTCCTGCATTGCACATTGCCTCTATTTGGAACTTTTAAAATCAGAACAAAGTGAGCAAAATACCATATATACTCGACTATAAGTTGATCTTGTGGATAAGTCAAGGGGCAAATTACAGAATTTGCTACGACCTGTGGATAAGTTGAGGGTAAAACATATCCCACACCAATAGTGAGGGGTGTGTTCTTAATCCTGTGCTTGGTCATTTATTCCACGCATTGTACATCCACAGTTTAGTTTCCTCCTCATCTGTCCAGCCTTTAGGGTGATCACAAATAGTTGTGCCTTCTGAAATTTTTAAATTCTTATGCTCGAGGTGGGCAGAGGCAGGCTCTAGGGCCTTTTTGGCAGCCTTGACTTCCTCCTTCCTTCTTCCCCAAGCTGGACAGACTGGGCTTGACTCCTGTAAAAACCACCATTGACCTGTGGATAAGTCAGCTCAGGTTTCCAGGGTAAATTTTTAAACTAAAATTTCTAGACTTATAGTTGAATATATACAGCGGTTATAATTTCCAAATTCAGGACACCAAATGTAGAATCTGAGGGGTTTTTTGCTGAATGTATATAGCCTTGGGTCAAATGTTGCGTTTTTTTACCACACCATTCCTCTGTCAAGCTGCTGCAGAAGTTTTGTACATGTTTGGTGTTACTCATTGCGTTTACTGATTTCAAAACCATAACCTCTTGCCATTTTTGTCTGTTTGTGGGCTATTGTCTCTGTGAGGTTTCTCTGAGGCTATGTTCATGTGAATTTATGCAGACAATAGTAACTATTTCTGTCAAGATTATTCAAGGCCTTATAGGCTTTATGTTTTTACTGTTTGCAGTACCCGGAATGCCTGCTTCTGTTTTACTCACAGGAAAAACGATATCCACGGTCAGATTACATATGATACTAAGCACAATGTTTTTGCTGGATGCTTGCTGTTTTAAAATATAAAGTGCAGTTAGCAGCTGTTGCTGGTGAGCACATACAGTCAAGCTATAAAAAAAAACAATTCGGCAATATCTTATGCTTTCCCTCCACTGCGCCAGGGCAGGAAAAGAGTGAAGGGACCCCTGTGTGTACCCAGGGAAGTAGAAGCACAATCTGTTGATAGAATGTTCTGCCAGTTTTTGCAACAGGGTGGTGGCATAGCTTACATTCTGCTCCTGATAACCTCCTGAGGTTGTTGAGTTGTGGCCCCCTTCAGTCCTACTCAGCACAGTCAGCAAGGAGGAATGATGAAGCTGTGATCCATCAATGTATGGAAGGATACATGCTCCCTGTCCTTGCTCTAGTCCCACAGCCAGAGAGTTTTTGGTATAGGATTGTGCTCCTCCTCCTCCTTAGAGACACTGGGGAGGACCCTGCAATGCCAGGAAAAAGCAGGGGCTCATATGCACTCACTAAACAATTCTAAAAGTACAGTCAGCCCTCCACATCTGTTTCACTTTGCAGATCTGATTATTCACGGATTATTTGCTGTCACCTCTGCTGCCTCCCTGTGCCATTTTTAATAGGGACTGCAAGGCTCATGAGACTGAGAAACTGAGAATGAGGCTTCTAAGTCCGTATTAAAAATGCTGCGGGGCAGCAGTGGATGTGGCAGCAAGCCCCACCAGCCAGCCACTTCTACCTTGCGAAGGAACCTTGATGCCTCAAAGGAAAGATGTCCATGGTGGGTTGATTATGGCGATCATACTTTTTTATGTGTTAAATATGGTTTGGGAGGGCCTAGAGTTATTCACTGTTTTTCCACTTTCACATAGGCCTGTGCCCCTAACCATAGGGAATGTGGAGGGATGACCGTATATCCAAAATAGTAGCATAGATACTAAATTTTATTAGGATATATAAAAGTAAATAGGGGCAGTTGGAACTTATGCATTTGAGTTATTCTGTTCTTTTGCCACAGTCCACACAACTGCTTGGGCTGCTTATGGTGAACATCCTTTTTTCCTTTGCAGTTTATCCTTAGAATAATGACTGGGCGACTTGCTCCAGTTATTTGTTAGCTAGCCTCTTGTCAGCTCACCAGCCACAGTTCACAGCATGCTTTCCTGACTCCTCACTCCTTCTCCTGTTCCATATTCAGATGCTTTTCACACACTTATAGCTCTAGTGAGGAATGGGATTGGATTGCAGTTACCAAATGAACCTAATGGTATTCACCCATGAGCAGGACGCAGTTAAATGTGGACAGTAGTCCTTGTGTGGCATGGCCAAGGACCCATCTAATTTTTGCCAGAGTTGGAGAACACAGTGTGTGTGACAGGAATCAGGATTAGATAAGGATAGTTGGTATAATCATGCTTATGTTTCTCTCCATTCGGATCAGTCCTCTGGTTGGAAAGGCAAATAACTGCTGCTTTTAAAGCAGGCATTTCACTATAGGAATTGCTGTATCCAATGGAAACAGTTTCCATGGTGCATTTTAACAAAATATTTACTGCTTTTTTTAGGAAATTGGTTATCTGCTTTCTTGTCCTCATTTTATGTTTTTATTTATAATACATATGCGTGTACATTTAAAAGTTTTATATATTCAGCATAATTTCCAGGGTGATTTATACATAGTATATTATACAATGAAGCAGACAGTGAAAGAAGAAGGTGGAGTGATGTTAAGAGTCAAACTCTTCTTTCCATCATTAGGAACATGTTCTAGCCCTGGTGCTTACAAAAACCACTGAGGGAATAAACCTGTTTCTGGACGGTTGTGTCTGAGATGCAGATGGGAGGGTGTGAGGTGTTTCATGTCAGGGTGAATCATAGCGTCATAGAGGTGGAAGGGACCCCCCCAAGTTCAACTAATGCAGGAATTCACAACTGAAGCAAGCAAAGGTGTCCATCCAACTTCAGTTTTAAAAAGTTTCATTGAAAGAAAGTCTGCCACCTTCCACTGACAGACATCTCTTACCATCAGGAAGTTGTTCCTAATGTTTAGTTAGATCTCACCATTCTTGCAATATGAATCCCCTGCTTGAGGTCCTGGGATAGCAGAAAACAAACTTGCTTTGTCTTCTAATGATGATCCATCAAATATTTAAAGATGGCTATTAGATCAGCTCTCCACTTCTCCAGACTAAACATGTGTTTCCCTGCATGTATATGCCCTCTAGTTGTCTGTGAACTTATGGCAACCCCATGACTTTCATAGGGTTTTCTTAGGCAAGGAATACTCAGAGGTGGTTTTCCCAGTTCCTTCCTCTGAAATAGAGCCTGCAGCACCTGGTATTTGTTGGCACTCTCCCATCCAAGTGCTACTCAGAGTTGATCTTGCTGAGCCTCCAAGATCAGATGGGATCTGGTGCCTATGGAGGTTCGCTTGAGACCACTTGCACGTGTGCGCTACTTCCAAAGCAAGCTGAGGGTGGTGGTGGAAAAGGCAGTAAGTCAACTGTGAGCCTCCACAAGTCTTTCATACTCCCTACAGTACAGTACATGGGTTTCAGTTTCCAATCAGTTCCATTTTCTGACAATGCTCCAGTTCCTAACCTGTCAGATACGTGGGCGGAGCCTGTATTGCTGCTTTTGAAATACTGGTGTTCTTCAGAAACTGCTTTGTGATCTGAGCCATTGGCTAAAGAAATTAGCTATTGGGGGAAAATAATCATGGGATATTAAGAATGTTCTATTTCTTTTCAGGAGTTAATCTTTTTTTTTCCTTTTTTGTTTTGAAAATATTTTAAAATTTTAATTGTTTATGGCTTGAGTGTACAGCAGACTATAGACCACCAAATTAAATAAATTAATTGTGGGATTTATGCAACCAACTCCCAAAATACAAATAAAGGAGGATGGTATGGTGGTTTATAAGGTTTGTTGGTGTTTGCTGATGGCCTAAGGCAGTGAAGACACCTTCTGGGGATGATAATTGTAGCTCTTGTTTGTGTCAAGATTAGCAGGAATAGGCCTCCTGGCACCTGCTAAGTGCAGTTGTCAGGAGTATTGCACATTTGACTTTTACGTATTGATAATTCTGTAGTGAAGTAGAACTTCAAGGAAGCTGATTTCAGTAAGTTGAGGGAAATACTGAGTGAGATCCCATGGTCTGAAATGCTCAAAGGAAAGGGATTTTACAGTTCAGGGGAGTTTCTTAAAGGTGAGATGGTGAAGGCACACTTGCAAACAATTGAATTAAGGAAAAAAGTGGGAGGTGTCCCAAAGAAATCTGGAAATAGAAAGAATTTTCAGATGATCTGACATGGAAAAGATTTAAAAGAGACATGTTATATGAAGTGGAAGAAGGAGGAAACATCAAAGAGGAATACAGACAAATAGCTAATACTGGTAGGAGGACCACCCGAAATGCTAAAGCACCGAATGTACTCAGGCTTGCTAGAGAAGTTAAGAATAATAAAAAAAAGTCCTTTTTTGGGGCTATAGTCACAGCAAAATGAAGAACAAAGAAACAGTAGGCCCACTGCATAGAGAAGATGGGTGTAATGTTAAGAAGAGACAGAGAAAACTGAACTGTTAAATACTTTCTTTGTGTCAGTCTTTTCTCGAAAGGAAACAGTGCACTAACTGGTGAAAATAGATTAAATCATGTCGTAAAAGGACTGCAGTCTAGAATAGGTAAAGAGGTAGTAAAGGAATACCTAGCTGCTGTAAATGATTTCAGGTCTCCTGGCACAGATGAACTGTACCTAGAAGTACTAAAAGAACTTGCAGGTGTAATCTCAGAAACACTGTCAGTAATCTTTGAGAATTCTTGGAGAAGAAGGAAGGTCCCAACCAATTAGAGAAGGACAAATGTTTTCCCCGTCTTCAAAAAGGTTTCCCTCCACACACAAAAAGGGATTTCAGCAATTATTGCCCAACCTGTCCAACATCAATACCAGGGAGGATTAGAGCAGATTATTAAACAGATAGTCTGTAAGCACTTAGAAAGTGACGTGATCATTAAAAGTCAACACCAGTTTCTCAAAAGCAAGTCATACCAGACAATTCTCTGTCTCTGTCTGTCTGTCTGTCTCTCTCTCTCTCATTGATAGATTACAAGCTTGGTATATGAGAGAAGTGCTGTGGATGCAAGTATGTCTTGATTTCACTAAGGTCTTCAACAGGGTCTCCCATGATACTCTTAGGAGCAAGCTGGTGATCTGTGAGCTAGGCAGTATTAGAGCCTTTCCACGCTACACTGGTATAGTGCTATTATTCCACTTTCAACATCCTGTGGAATCCTGGGGTTTGCATTTTAGAGAGGGGCATTTAGAGTTCTCAGCTAGAGAGCTCTTTGGTTTCAGTAAACTACAAACCCCAGAATTCCACAGGATGTTGAAAGTGGAATAATAGCACTGTAACAGTGTAGCGCGGAAAGGCCCTTAGTAACATGACTGCTGATGCCAGTGAGGAAAGGACCCATGTGGTCTGGACAATCTAATGACCTTGCTCTTCTGTATCATTTGGGGGAAATAAATTCAATAAACAAACAGACAAACTCTATGTGTTAATGGTCTACTTACATAGAGACTTGCACTCATACCTATCTGTTCCCTGACCTTGCCCTTCTGTACCATTTGGGAGAAAGATGGAATATGAATTCAATAAACAAACAAGCAAACTCTATATGTTAATAGTCTACTTGTGTAGAGACTTGCATTCATACCTATCTGTTCCCTGTTAAGTTCGCATTTTCAGCCTTGAGGAAGAAACACCATTATGGCTTACAGTTTTTCCTTGTCACAAAAAACAAGGGAAATGGCTGTTGAATCCTTTTGCATCACAGCAAAAAACAGTTTTAATTTTGGGTGAAGTATAATTGTCGTGCAAATTGCTACAAGATACTTTGATGTTTTACTTAAACATGTAAATATGATTACACCTCTGGAAACTGATTGTTGATATCTACCTTGTGCCCCTGTTCTGGCACATACCAGAATAATTGCCCCCCCCCCCCAAATCTTGCCAAAGGTTGCATAGTATGGAAGTGACAAGAATAAACCTCAGGCCATTTCTGCACCTTACCCTTTTCCGTCATAGTCCCAGCATCATCTTGGCAGCACCTTTGCTGGCATGGGAGCGCTCCCCAACACTGTCCTCCACACCCAGATGTCTGCCTGCAGATGGGAGTGCGAGCAACACGTGCCTTCCTTCTGCACTGCAGGCAGCCTCTTTCCTATGCTGCACTGGAGCAGGAAGCACCTAGATCACGCTTCCACCCATTCCGCATGGTCCCCAACAGTGGGAGCATCATATAATCATGGACCATTAACAGATTTTTTCCATTTACAGAATACCTCTTGATCACAACAGGTGGGGACGTGTTGGCAGTAGGACTGTGATAACATCGTGCAAAAGCGTGACTCGCGGACCACTGCCAATGCATCCCCAATATGAGACAGCGACACCATGTGGAAATGGCCTCAGAGTCATCTTCTGAAGACCAAATTCTTTCCCCAGGACTCTAAACTAGGTTTCACCATGTTATTTGTCACAGAATGACTTTTGGACTTATCACACTGTGTAGCCAGAAAGCTGGCTGTCCAAGACTTTCAAAGACTGATGTGACTGGAAAGAGATGCAGAGAATTTGCCATACACTGTGTCCAAAGTAATAGAAGGGAGCAGACTTACAAAGCACTCTCTAACCCAGACTAGTTATAGCAGAAGCTTGTTTTTCTTGCAGAAGAAATGAGAGAAGTAAAAGAAGAAATGTGACAAGTGAATGTCATGCGTAACCCCTATGACTATCCTTTTCACATGTTTCACACATCTGTGGAAGCATGCCAGTTCCCTCCTCCTCTAATATGCTTGGGTCAGTGGTGTCTTTTTTGTCTCTGATAGCAGTCATAGCAGCTGTTTGGCACTCTGCCTAGAGTGGGTGATGCAGCCTTTGGCCAGATGCACTGAACACTTTTGAAAGCAAAAGGACCTTTAGCTTCCAGTTGTGAAACTGGTTGGTATAAAGATGTGAGATAATGAAGTAGTGAAAGTTGTTGAAGGTCTGTTAACAGCTTATTGTTTAATAGGCTATGTTTACCATCATCCACCAGGCCAGGATATTTTAGCCTCCCCAAGTCACTTTTCCCAGCAACGTCCATATAGAACTAGACCTGCAAGTTAAGTCATTTACAGTATTTTCACCTAAAGAATTGTAAACTATGTCCCCAGATTTCATTCACTTGTGATGTACATTTTTTAAAAACATAGACCAAGATAAAAGAGACCACATTTTCCTCCAAAATGCCATTGGGGTAAACAAAAACACATCCCATGTTTTCAGTAAATCATGGTGTGACAAACCAGAAGTGGCAAGCTGTGTGTGCCAGTTCAGGGGGAATAACAAATTTCTTCCCTTAAGCATACACTGGGATCAGGAAATATTCCATGCAAAAAATGTTTTTTATTTTATCTGACTTTATTTCATTCCCATTCCACCTTGTGTCTTCTAACTCAGAGTGTTTGCATGGAACACCACACTTGGTGGGTGTAGAGCCATACTGTGTGGAAGCCTACTCACTTAGGCAGAGGAGGCACCCTTCCCTGACAGATCTTGAAAGCAAACTGGTCTGTTCTTAGACTCAGCAAAGGATATATGATGTGCCAGATATGAGACAGACTACCAAAAAAGCTGGAATTGATCTACGTTGTGCACCCCAAGTTCATCCACTGCCGAAACAGGCATGTGCATCAGTTATTATAAGAGGACACCGTTATTTCTGCAGCAGAACAGCAGATAAGAAAATCAGAGACCCCTTGTGGATAGTTGCTTACAAAGGCCTTTTTAATTGTTCTGAGGAAATTGCCCCATGATCATTAGATTGTCATAGAAATGTTTAACAGTAACTGTATCATTTCAAAGATGTATGTTTTTGGAGGGGAGGCAGGTGTCCAGACAAGGTTTTTGTTGATTTGATTTGAAAATAACACAAAGGTTTTTAAAAGGAATAGTGCTCTCACTCTCCCTCTCTCCTGCATGCACAGACTGAAAACTACTTAAAACAAATGTTCTGCTTTGTGTGACCAGGTGTTTTGTGGCTCTGGATATTTGATACTGTGGAACACCTTTGGTTCTACTCACCTTTAGATGTGATGAATGTATGGTGCCCCTGTCAAAGAGTGTTTTTGGCAAGATTTATTCAAAGTAGGTTTGCCATTGCTTTCCGCTAAGGCTGAGAGAATGTGACTTACCCCAAGGTGGATTTCCATGCTCTAGCAGGGATTCCAAACTCTGGACTCCCCAAGGTCCCAGTTCAGCACTTCAACCACTACACCACACTGGCCCCAGAGGATTTCCTATAGGGACTAAAAGATACCTCAGAAATCATTTGGTGCAAGTTTTTTTGAAACTTGGTAGATGATTGTTAAATTTCAATACACAGAATAGTAGTCTTTTCTTTCTCTGTGATTACCTCTACCCACCAAGAGCATACACCCCCTACTCCTGCTGCCCCTTACACTCCTGCATGCTGTAGGTTGGTTTTTATGATCGAGCCCACTACCCTTGCCTTTTCAGATTTCCTGCCCCATAGTCTCCATCCTTCATCAGCATTTTGTCCAGCTGGTTTCTAAACTCCATGTTAGAGCATTGCTCAAAGCAAAGTGATGGTCCACCTCTTTGTTTTTCCATCATTCCATGGCTGGGCATTCTTCCATTAGTTGCAGATTTCACAGGGCCATTGAGGCAAGTGCTCTGTTTGGTCTTCTATCCCTCCCTCTAGCCATGTGCTTGCCCATCCCCTCCAGAACAAGAGGACAGGGCAAGTAAATCAGTGTGTGTTGGGTTCTTATGCTTGTTATTCCTGCATTTGTAACTGTTCTCATGCTCAAGGGGGAGGGCAGGTCAATAGGCCATGACATAGGAAGGAGGCAGGCCAGGAGGCTTTGGTTTTTGATCTTATGTGGTTCTGTTGAGTTTTGAACCTTGGCAACTGCCCGGTGATGTCGCTTGAGAGGGAGTAGCCTCTTTGGGGATATGCCGAGGTGATCCTCTTTCCAACAAATTAATTTGAGTGAGAGGAGTCACTTGTAGAATTGCAAGATAGATATAGCAGTCCCTACTGCCTGAATATTAGCAACTTCCATGGTACACTCAGCTGAGGAGCAAATTCTGCATTAAGTGAGGCATTTTGATGACTTAGGTGTCTGCTGTAGGGTGGAGGTGGGACAAACAAGAGAACATCTGTAGTGGTGTTGCTTCTAGTAGGATGTGCTAGAGAATGAAGTGTATTGAGCAACTCCATTATGCAACAGCGTTTGTGACATTTGGGCCTCCCTTTGGACTTTAGCACGCTGGGCAGCTCTGTTCAGAACAGGTTGGAACCAAGACGTCAGCAACTGATGGTTGCAAACCCAGATGGTGCAATTCTGACGCACATCCATACAGAAATAGAAATACGTGGGGAGGAGAGGGAGAGAGGTGGCAAGAGCTTCTGTTCCAGTTTGGATGAGATGCACATATATATATTCCTCATTTACATAGCCAGTTATCCTGTAATAATAGACATTAACTAGAAGCACTCTCTGATTTAATGTGCTTAAAGCACAATGTGCTGATACCATTGTGGCCTGCTGGCAGCCTTCCTATAGACAAATGTTTGGCCAGTGTGTGAAAATTAATGCTGGACTAGTAGGCCTTCAGAAGTGTGGTTCTTTTTAAGTTGTTAAGCATGTGTGGACATGTGTCACATCATTTCTAGTTGTCAGTTTCAGCTGGCTTCCAGCTGAAAACAGAGTGGGGGATTGGGAGAGTGAAAAAGGTAAAATCATCATATTTTCCGACAGTGTTCTGTCTCTTGAAGGCAAAAAATTAGCTAAAAATTGGTTTGAAAAAAAATTGATATGTTTTAGGGGCTTCAGGTAGATTTGGGGAACTCCCAGGGGATTTGGGGGCCCCTACAGAAGTGAGCATTAGGGGCTGCATGGAGCCAATAGGTTACACTGTCCCCACCCATTTTTAAAGATTAAACCAGAAATCAAAGTTTGTCAAGTTAACAAACTATAGCAAGAATAGAAGATTGCGATTCATCCCTCCTACATCTCCAGATCACTTGTCATTTAAAGGATACTGACCTTGGTTGGAGACATTTACTGTTCCATTGGGAAACTCACAGTCCTTCGCAGGATCTAGTATAGTGGGCATATAGTCATCTGTTGCACTCATCTGCACAGCATACACATTTTGGCCACTGAATGTCTGCTCATAAAGGAAATCCCATCACTCTAGTTCTCTGAGCACTGTAGAATTTTTTTTCCCGAATACCTGTTTGCCCCACATTAGCCTGCATGTGTTAGCCTTTTGCTTTAAAATGTAGAGCATGGAGAGCCTCTGCAAATCATGGAAAGACATTTTCCCACAGAGCAGAGTTGTTGTTATAAGATATCCTCTGAACACCGATTGGGGAAGCAGGCACTGACTCTGGTTTTCCTCTTTCTCGCTTCTCAGATTAGGTGGCACAGCCGGAGCCATCTTGACCTGCCCACTGGAGGTGGTGAAGACCCGCCTGCAGTCCTCCTCTTGGGCCCTGAGGCCCCTCTGCTTGCCAGTGGTAGAACTGCAGGGGGTGAATGGAGCCCTGATCCGCCCTGGGATTCCCTCTGGAGGGATCCTTCAGTTGTTGAGGTAAGAAGTATCAAAGGAAGGCTGCTGGGCTTTGCCCTCTGGCGGAAAGGAGGACCCTTCCTTCATTACCTTCACCAGAGGCATCAGCTCTTCTTACACCCAAAGGGAGAGGGCACACAATAACCTCTGTCTTTTCTTTTTTCGTTTCATTTCACAGAACTATTATAGAAAAGGAAGGAATCCGCTCCCTGTTCCGAGGTCTGGGACCTAATCTTATCGGAGTTGCCCCTTCCAGGTAAAATTGCCTCATGATGACAGGTTCCTAACCTCAGTGCCCTAGGCAGAACCTCCATTGGTATTATCTTTACAAACTAACCTTGTTGTTTTTTTAATTTAATTTAATTTAATTTATTTATTTTTACTAAAAAACCTAGTAAGCAAAAAAAGACACACACACACACACAGAGATATAAGAGCATCCTGAAGGAAAGGAAGGGCTGTTGGCACCTCAGGCCGTCCGAGTTAAAGTTATCTCTGGAGGGCAGCCAGATAATCAGGCTGTGTGCTTATTTATTTTAATGGTTATACAATACTGTCTTTCTTCCTGCTGCCATGGGGCTCAAACCCCACCCAGGTGGAACTGGAGGCAGTTCATATTAATACTGAATAAACAAAACAAATGAAAAGATCAAATATTAAAACAAAATTAAATTAACAATGCCGTCAACATGCAATTTAAAAACTGAGCATTATGGAAAATACAGCACCCATTTTAGTCCCTTCCTCAACAGCTGTCAGTTGTCAAAAGCCTACCTGGTATTTGAATCTATGTATTTGCTTATTAAGCATTTTTATACAAAATGTCTCTCATGCTATTTATGCTTATACCATTGTTAATGCAGAATAGAAGGCAAAAAAGCATTTGTGACTTAAATGAGCATTCTGGCTACTGTAGAATTCATATTCTCATTGTAAACCAGTCATAGAAACCACTAAACCAATTTAATCCCCTAAACCTCCTGAATCTGAGCAAGATTTTAAAACTAGATTTAATGCCATGGTTTCTTTTGGAAAAATAGTTTAAATATATCCAGTACCCTCTCCTTTTCTTCTAGGGCCATATACTTTGCTGCATATTCAGAGGCAAAGGAGAAATTGAACACAGTGCTTGTGCCAGAGTCCAAGAAAGTACACATGCTTTCAGCAGCATGTGCAGGTAAGTATGTGCCTCATAGAGATGTATGTTATGGTATCCTTAAGCCACTTCATGAATTGTGTCCTTACTTTTTATGAACGATTAAGATATTAAATAATAACATTTTAAAAAGTGCTATCCTGCGTGAAGTTTTGGCCATGTTTATGTGTTTGGGAAACTGCACAACAAAGGCATATGTGCACTGTTCCTTAGTGCCCATATATATCACTGCTACATATGTGTTTCTTCTTGGTACCTACATAAGTAACTTTTTGTTTGTTTGTTTTGAAACGCTCCAGGTGCCAAAAATGAGGGTCAGGCAGAGGTGGGTGACTGATTTGCAGCAAAGCGAAGCAAAGCTTAAATTAGTTTCTGTAGGCATCATTTAGTTTTAAGTTAGCACTTTGACGTGCCATTGATACTGATGAAAAAGTTAAACTTGTGATATTCTATTAAAATTGGCTGGGTATAAAGACATCCAGTTCTGGTCAGATCTGTCTCTAATGGACCTCAGAAATGGTCCAGAAACCATCAAGCTTCATGTTGACATTTCCTCTCTACAGGGGTCACTTCTGCCACTTTGACGAACCCTATCTGGCTGGTAAAGACCAGAATGCAACTGGAAGCCAGGTAAGGAAATCAGAAATTTGTTAAGGAGTTGTTTTTTTTTTAAAAGGCAGAATGTGTTCCTGAGCGTCATGGAAATCCAGCAGGCAAAAAAGGCCTCGCGTAAAGAATAATTGGCAAGATGTACACATGCTTCAGTTCTACATAAGCACAGAAAACCCACAGTATGTGGCACAACGTAGAAGCAGAAGAACCTCAGCTTTGTCTCTCCCCAAGCTCCCTAACTATCTAGAATTAGCCATGTAGTGAATAAAATTTTCCATAGCTAGAGGATGGGGCTTTGTTACTTTATACATTTTTTGCCGTCCTGATAAATTGTGCAAAATAGTAAACATTGTAGAATGAAGTATATGTGTAATAAAAATATATGTATATAAAGTTACCTCGTGTTCATGACTTGTACAAGTCACAGAATTTGTTGTGTAAAGAAATCAAATTTGGGGCACATATTTTTGATTGCGCTTTTTACTGCTGAGAGCACAGAACTTGTAGTTATTGATGGAGGTAGGCAGGGATGTTTCTAAGCACTTCTTTTCACTCTTTCTGCAGGGCCAAAGGGCAGAGCTGCACTAGTGGCTTTCAATGTGCCATGCGCGTTTACTACACAGAAGGCCTGAGAGGCTTTTACCGTGGGATTACTGCCTCGTACGCCGGTGTCTCAGAAACCATAATCCATTTTGTTATCTATGAAGCACTGAAGCAGCGGCTCAGGGAGGATCAGCCTTTCCCGGCCACACCCCTTCCCCTTTCACACAACAGCCAGAACTTCCTTGGGCTGATGGCAGCAGCAGCTATCTCCAAATCATGTGCCTCATGCATTGCCTACCCACACGGTGAGTTGCTCTCATTCCATGCTTTCCTCAAAAATGGTCTGGCCTGGATGGGAGGAGGAACCTGAGAGTTCCCTGGCAATTGCCTTTGCTCAAGAGGGTGAGAAGCTGCGTCCATTCACCTCTGCCTTTTTTTCTTGCCTTTCTGTTCTCTGCAGAGGTCATCCGGACAAGGCTGCGGGAGGAGGGCTCACGTTACTTCTCCTTTGTGCAAACTCTGCAACTTGTAGTCAGAGAAGAAGGCCTTTCAGCTCTTTACCGTGGACTCCTGCCCCATCTGGTGCGCCAGATCCCCAATGCTGCTATTGTCATGGTCACCTATGAACTGATCATTCACTTGGCAAGAAAAATGTGAACCTCCTTCTCCTTCCTGACGGTTGAGGTTATGCATTGCATTTAGGGAGGTACAGTGCCTTAATGTAATATGTGAGCACAGATGAGCATCTGCTGCCCTACTAGAGAAACCCTGAAGTCTAGCAGCTTTTTAGTAACCCTTTGTTTGCCAGACTTAAACAACTGTTGAAGATCTTTTGTTGGGCCTCTATCAGATGCCAGAAAGCATCCACAAATGATGGCACATGGGAGGATCAGAGGTACTGCTGGAAAGATGTACACCTCATAAGGGAGAAGCAACAGTGCAGTTTATCTAAGGAATCTACCAGAAGTCCTGTTCACAGGCAGACAGACTTTTCAGTGTTCCTGACAGGCTGGGTGCTAACATACCGGTTGTGCTGTTTAGGACAGAGAAAATGTTCCACTACTTCTCCTGGGGTATGAGTCAGGCTGGCCAATTGGCTAAGATGCAGTTAGTTTGTAAGGAAGTCAGTGGAAAATTCTGTGAAGAGTGAGGTAACACATACATGTTCATCTCAAAATGAAGCTCTCCTCCACCAGTGTCATTCTGTGACTAGAGTTTGACCCAGTGAGGTTCCCCTGCCTCTCCCTGTACGTTGACTTCCTTTGCCTCAGAAGACAGTTTGGCCTCTGGCTCGCCTTATGGTTGCCATAAGTTGAAAACAACTTGAAGGCACATGATGACAACAAGGCAAGCAGGATGTGCACAGCATATAGATCTCTTTCTCTTGGCTTCTGGTGAGAGCCAGAGTGGCATGGGAATAGAATGTTGTCCGGGGATGGAAGAGATCTAAATTGTAGTCCTTGTTGGGCCGCAGTTGATGATCGGCCAGTCACTGACCTACTTTATAGGGCTATTGTGAGGATGAGTGTGGCGGGGAGGAAAGCCATATAAATTGAACTTTTTGGAGGAAAGGTCAAATATCAATACACAAAAATAAGGACAGTGATGAAGCTGAGCACAGGCAATTGTGATCCCAGCTGTGGAGAAGGAGAGTGACATCTTGCTGTGAGTGACATTTGCAGTCACTTCAACAGGCTTTTTTTACAGGTTTTCACTGTAGATTTTGCCTTCTAAAGAGGAGGACCAAGGATCGGAGCGAAGTTGTGTGAGTGGGGGAAATATACTATATAGGCAGCTGGTATGGGGATATCATCCAAGAATAAAGTTGTACTGCAGTGACGTGAAGAGCAGCCACTGTGCCCTCCAGCACAAAGCTTTCTGCATGGACTTCTGGCTTTGTTGCACAGAAGTAATGATGCAACAAATATAACATTGCTCTGTGTTTTTAAGTTAATAAAATGTTCATATTTTATTAATGAGGCTGCAACATTGCTCTTTTCTGACCGCACATCATATTATGCCCCAGAATTTGGATCCAGCCACCTCTATGTTAATAAAGTAGACTTGGTAACTGGGGAGAGGAAAGGAGACTCTCTGCCTGGACCATCTCAAGAAGCAGCTGCCAGGACATGGATACACTCACACCCTTCCTGCAATTTCCATAAAGGAGAAAGTGGGAGAAAGCCACACAGGTTTCCTAGGCCACCTTCTCAGATGCCAACAACTCAGCCCAAGCCCCCTTGTGTTTGGGGAGCCTGCTTTCACAGCCCAGTTAGTCCAGTAGCCTGTAGGAGACCTCTGAAGCCCCATCAGAGCAGACACCTTGGGAACTGAGCCAAGCCCTGTGAATGCAACACCTCTGGAGCCAGGAGACAGTGTGATTTCCTCCCCTTGCAGGACCCCTGAGGCCTGCCTCAAGGAAGCATGCTGGTGGAGCAGCTCCCTGACCTGAATACGCTGTTGGTTCTCCTAATTTTGGCTCTGGTTCCCCCAGTGCAGCGATGCCCCAGCACAGGTTCACTTCAGTGCCTGCCCGGGATGTTTTGCAGTCAATGGCTAGGCTGGTGCATATACAGGTGTTTTACAGCCAGCATTACACACACTGTGGCTGTGGATCCACTGAAGGTACCAAGAAAACTACTGTGTGATTTCTACACAGTCCACCCTTTCTGCTCCTTGAACGGTAGTATAAGTGAGAGAATAAAGCTCCTAGTCTCTGAAGGAAAAGTCTTCAGCATGCAGAACCTGACTTTTTTTTTAAAATCACTTTTATTTTAAAATCTCCATTCTCTTCTCCACATCATTTTTCTTCGCTTGTTGTTTGAATATTACAGACAATTTTACAAAGCAACACAAGCAGCAGCTTTTGTTTGTTTGTTTGCATCAAACAAGAAAACAAGAATAAACCTCAAACAACAACATTGAAAAAATATACAATATTATATATATATATATATATGTATATGGTATCTTGGGGCCTCTGACTTACCCCATATCTCATTCCCCCATCCCCACCCTAGCTCCCTTCTCATTCCTTTCCATTCCTGCTGCATGGGATGCCAGCCAAGTTCACCCCAGTGGGGTGGGACTCTTCTGCTGGAGAGGGAAGTCAGCTCCCCCAACTTGAGTTTCAGCAAAAAGTTGGGAGGAACCGCAAACCCAGGAAGAAAGAAGGTCCCTCCCACAGGCACTGCTCTTGTAAAGAAGGCCGGGGCAGGAGGCAGAAGTGAGTTTTGATGAGGCAAGCTGAAGTAACCACCTCAGGAAGCAGATTTCTGGGCAGCAGAATTGGAGAGAAACCTGAGCCACATGGAGCTCCCCCACAGGTTGACTCGGCTTGCACTGCAGAACTGCCTGGCAGATTGAGCCCCACGTCTATTGAGGGCAGGGTGGGTGCCACTTAGATTTTCTGCCCCATGTACCAAAATGTTGTCTTTTAGGCCAGTCTCCACTGTGCAAACAGGAGGTCTGGAGAAACAGAAGGGCAGGGCACAGAGTAGGAAAACAAAAAAAGAGAAACGGGGGGAAGGGTCAGGCTGGGCCCCCTAAATATTAAACAAAAGCAGAACCTCCCTCTTGTTGGCATTCCACTTCCTCTCCCCCCACCCCCACCCTCCACTGCATGCCTCTAGTAGTGGCAAGGGGCGTCATGCTTGCCCACAATGTGCTGGTCCTCAGCAGCGTCACTGCCAGGGCTATCTGGTGAATCAGAGCCACTGCTGTCCTCCTCTTCAGCCGCCTCTCTGGCCTTAGACTCTGTGCTGTCCGCCGCCCTCTCCTGGCAGCTCTGATAAGACTGTGGAAAAGACAGAGAGGAGGTGGGCACAATGTGACCCTCAGGCTTCCGCCACTGCTCCAAAAGGCCTCATCCCACCAGCCCCACAGCCCTCCACCTCTCCCTCTACTCACCTCCATGGGGTTGACGATGATGGTGAGAGCGGAGTCATCCCAGAACATCTCACTCTCAGCCTGGTTCCTTCCCTGGCTCCCTGTGGACTCGCCTGTGCACTCACGCTCACCCCCTCGCCTGTGCAAGGAGTGGATGCGTAGCACGCCCAGGATGACCATCAGGGCCAGGAAGCCAACACACACCACAATGATGATAGTAGCGGCGCTGGGGACCACTGCAGGGAAGAGAGGCACAGGCTCTGTCTGAAATGACACCTGGCGCTGCTCCCAACCTGTGGGCCTGGGATGTGCCTTTGGTGGGGTAACCCTTTCCCCATAGACTCCCTGCATGCAACACTTCACAGGAGGGTCTCAACTCCTACTCTGGAATTTACCACTCCAGGCTGTAGAGCCAGTGGCCAAAAGTTTAGATGTCCCTTGTTTCAAAAGGAGCAGACAACTTCATGGAGAGAAGCTGTTAACTATGGGGGCTTTAATGCAACTCTCAGGTTCTGAGTTTGTTTCTGAACACCACTTGTTGAGAGCTCAAAAAAGCAGGGAAGACCTGCTGCTCCACAGGGACTCCTGCAGGCCACTCCGAGAGGCAGAATGCCAGAAGAGATGGACCCCTTTAGTTGGAACCAACAAGGCCCTTCCTATGACTTATTTCCCTCATCATAGGTCTTCTGTTTGCAGATGCTACATCTTACATTCATGATGCCCTAATAGGTCTTTGCTCTGGCTACTGAAGGAGCAACCTTTCTGGCTCCCATGGCAATAATCCTTCACATGTATTTATATTAGTGCCCTGCCATTTCTTAAAGCAGGCTCATTGTTAGAAGGACACAAGCAAAGAATTTTTTTTAAAAAAAATTAAAAAATATTTTACAAATTAAAATAGCATATGAACTCTTTGAATTCTTTGCCAAAGGAAATCTTGCCAGCTAGCTAAGTGATGGCATATACCTGAAAAAAAATTATTTCAGAAAGCTTATTCAATTATCAGTAGTAAAGACAAGGAATACCGAAAAAAAACCTTCAACCACTTTGTGCACCAGGTGGACTTTTGTCTTAGACCTCACAATGAATCCAAGGGTATCTTGGCTGGAAGTTCTTCTCACTCCTATGTTTCAGACATGCTAATGGCTTCTTTTAAAAGTATGTTTATTTAGTCATTCATAACCTTAGTAATGGAAAAAAAATACTATGCCAGTTTTCAGCACTGTCTGCACTGACTGGCAGTACTTCTCCTGGGTTTCAGCTAGTGCACTTTCCTAACCCCAGAAGATGAAAGCTGGGACATTCTGTTTGCAAGGTATGTGATCCATCTTTGAGGTATGGCCCTTCACTGTATTGGGGATATCTGAGGGAGGACTTGGGGACATCTGAGATGTAAGACTATCTCTGCAGTCTACATGAGTCTTCCACAAACTTGACTCTCTAGAGTACCCTGGGATTGAATGCACTGAGCACCCTTCCAGACTGTGAATTATCAAGTTGGAAAGGGCCCATTGGCCATCAAGTCCAACTCCACACTCAGTGCAGGAAATCCAGCTAGAGCATCCCCAACAGGTAGGTATCTAGCCTCTTTCTAAGACTGCCCAGAGAAACAGACACCGCCATCTCTAGACGTAACTGGTACCGTTATCAAACTGTTCTTGCCATCAAGGAATTCTAATTTTCAGTTGCAATCTACCATCCTGTAACTTCAAACCATTAGACCTGGTCTTGTACTCTGAGGCAGCAGAGAACAAACCTCCATCCCTTTCTGTGACAGCCCTTGAGGTATTTAAAGACTGCAATCAAATCTCTCTCACACACACACACAAACACACACACACACACACATATGCACACAAACTCTCTTTCTCTTCACCAGGCTGAACACGTCCAACTCTCTTTAGCTTTTCTTATATGGTTTGTTCTTTATATCATCTTTGTTGCCCTTCTCTGAACCTGCTTCAACTTGTCTATATCCTTCTTAAAATGAGTTGCCCAGAACTGAATGCAGTATTCCACAGTAATCAGTACCTAATTAGTAAAGAATATAGTGTAAAGAATTACTTCTCTTGTCTTGGAAACTAAATATTATCTGCAGCTGGCTCGTGTTCAACTTATGATCAACAATAATTAAGTTCTTTTCCATATGCAGTATTGCTCTGCCAAATATCCCCCATCCTATACCGCTACATTTGGTTTCTGTGGCCTAAATATAGAATTTGGCATTTGTTTCTGGTGAATTTCATTAATTTCTGCCCAATTTCCCAGATCCAATTATGTATCCATTATGATAGTGTTCCCATATGTGTCTATGTGCCTACAGTTCATCTGTCAACTTATGGTGACACCATGAATTTCAAGGAATACTCAGAGAAGGTTTTGACAGTTCCTTCGTCTGAAATATAGCCAACTGCTCCCATCCTGGTATGCAGTGGCAGGCTCCCATCCATGTTTCCAAGATCAGACAAGATCTGGTGCCTTTAGAGTACTTGCAGCCTTATTTTCCCATTTATTTCACATTTAATCATGGGAGAACTTTATCAAATGTTTTGATGAAATCCAGATAAATGACATCTACAGCATTCCTACCATCTACTAAAAAAGTGATTAAAAAAAAGATACAAGGTTAGTTTGGTAGGATTTGTTCTTGACAAACCCATGCTGGTTCCTACTGATCACTGCATCATCATCAAGATACTTGCAGATAGACTCCTGTATGATCTGTTCTAATATTTTTCCTGGTATTGAGGTCAGGCTGATTTGCATTTTCTGGAACTCCTTTTCTGCCATTTTCTTAAAAAAGGGACAATTTTCGCTTTCCCCAGTTTCCCACCTCCTCACCTCTTCTCTAATTTCCCAAACATTATGGCAAATGGTTCAGAGAATACACAACCAAGTTCCTTGAATATTCTGGGATGTAGTTCATCTGGTCCTGCAGATTTGAGCTCATTTAGGTTAACTGATTCCTGACTATCTCCTTGTCAATTTTGATTTGCTGTCCAGATCCCTTTCTTAGGTCTGTGCTAACGCATGGAAGCGCAGTTTTCTTTTGAGAGAAAACTGAAGCAAAATAGGGTGTTGAGCAGTTTTGATTATTCATTGTGATCTTTTAGCACTTTATCAACCTTACTGAGCAGCAGTCCCATTGTCTCTTTGGTCATTCTCTTGCTTTGAATGTAGCTGAAAAACCCTTGCTTGTTGCTCCCTGCATGCCTATCCCGTTTCATCTCATTCTGAGCATTAGCTTTCCTTATGCTGTTCCTGCAAACTTGGACACATCTGCACTCTTCCTTGGTAATTCATCTTCCTTTCCACTCTTTACACGTTTCCTTTTTTTCACTTCTTCCCTAAGCTTGCTGTACAGTCACAGGCTTCCTCAGATGTGTCCCATTTTTCTACTTCCATGGGATTGTTTCTGATTGTGCTTTTAGCAGTTCCTTGTTCATGAAATCCCAACATTGCTAACTATCTTTTTCCTTTAGCATTGCTAGTCTTGGAATTCCACCCAGTATTTCTCTGAGCTTTTTTGGCACATCAGGAATTTGTTGGGGAAAGTATGACTAGCAGAGTTAGTCTCACAGCAAATATCAGAGTAACTGAAGTCCCCTCATAACTAATAATTCTTTTACCTTTTGAGATTTCTGAGTTTTGTTTTGGAAAACTATCATCTATCACCTCTTCTGGTTCGGTTACTTGTAGTAGACTTCTACCACAATGTTTTTATTTGTTTCTTCATTTATTTTTACCCAAATGCTCTCAACTGGTCCACTCTGATCACTCTCATAGATTTTTGTGCAACCAAATTTGCCTTTGGTATATAATGCTACTCCCTTCCTTTTCTGCCACATCTACTCTTTTTGAATATTCCAATCATGGGAGTCATCTCACCAAGTCTCCATTCAACTTATAAAGTCATATTAACTTTCTTCAAGTAGGACTTCAAGATCATCTTGTTTGTTTCCCAAACTCTATTCATCAGTGTATAAACATCTGGAATTTTATTTATTCTCACCTATTAATATACTGTCAGTTTTACTGAGGATCCCATTCTCTTCCTCAGCTTCTATTCTACAATTCACATCCTTGCATTTAGAGCTTGCCTTTGGGCTGATGTTGAGCATCTCCAAGTACTTAGTTTAAAGTCCTTTTGATCAGACTTGCCATGTTACTACCACAAACATTCTTCTTGGTCTTTGTAAAGTGCAGCCCATTTGTAGCCAATAGTCCTCTGTCTAAGAAGGAAAGACCATCATCCCAGAAGCTAAACATCTCCTGTCTACACCATCGACGTAGCCAATCATTCACATTTAGTATCTCCCCTTCCCTCTATCTTTCACTGGCAGAACTGGTATGAATACCACATGTACCTCAAAACCCTTTAACCTCTTGCCCAAAGCTTCATAGCCTGAGGTGATCTGCTCCAAAATGTTCTTGGCAGTGATACTGGTGCCCACATGAATAACAAGAGCAGGTGTCCCACCCAGAGAGTGGATCAGCAGCTGAGCCTGCAAGTTATACTGAACTGAAGAACAATTGCTAGGCCTAAATCTAAAGAAAAGTTGCCGACTCCTCACTGGGTGATTTTGGTGAAAAGAGCAAACAAATTTCCCAGGCGACCTTGGTGGCATTAGGGGAAACTAACTTTCCAGGCAAGACATAAGTAACAAGGAAAGCCTGGGCACGCCCGGTTGCAGGACTTGAAAAATATTTATCATTGTTTAGTGTTTACTCAAAAGCATTCTGAGTGCAGTGGCTGTTTCACCAACGGATCTAGGCAAACTGGCTCCATGACAGCTCTGTGGTAGACATGGGAGAACAAAACCTGCATTACTTTGCCAACAGTGTTTCTCTTTGGCCTCAGTTCTCTTCTCTGTTCTGCTTAAGTTCTTGCTGACAATAACAGTACAAATCTCCCCTCTACGGCCCCTTCTCAGATTAGAGAATGGGCCCAATCAAATTAGCATTCCCTATCCTTGTCCTCATGATTGCATGGAACAAATGAAAGATACATTGTGAAATCCCATTATGGATGATTACCCACGCTTCAACTGTTTTGGCCCCTAAAATTGTGCATACGCTCTTATCATCTCCTCATCATTTCACAGTGCATATGCTGAGCATCAATTGGTACATACTGGAGTTACGGTGAATATTAGCCAAGCTGTGCCCAGAGAGTTCTGGTGGCAGGTGATGGCCTCGGTGCATGAACTGCTGGGCACTCATAATGTGGTTGGGGTGAGCAGCACGGTTCATGTTATGAAGGACATTCACCTGCAAAGAGAAAATTGACACCCTGAACTGAGACACCCTGACTTCAGTCTGGCCCCACTGCTACAGCCATATTCACAAGAATTTTGAGGTCCCCATTCTTTCCTGTGATCAGCTTACCTCAACAGTAAACTCGTTGCTGGAGTAACGTCCATTCATTTCCGTGCAAGACAGACGGAACTTCCTCTCATAAAGGGCAGCACCATGACGGATGCAGTATGAGACCTGACGAAGGATCTCTTCATATACAGCAATGCTTTCCACACCTGCAAATCAAAAGAGACCAAAGAGGTGTGGGGACAGACGATTCCAAGCTGGCTGGATTCAGGCATGGATACTGGGATACAAAGAAAGATTCTAATGAAGCATATGCAAATCCACCTGATAAAAGTCCAATGGTCTCTGGAGGCATGTGGGGTTTTAGGGATCCATGGATTCCTTCTCCTATTTACACAGCTGTCTTTCACACTACACAGTTACAGCACTTTAACTGCCATGGCAACATCCTATAGAATCCTGAAGTTTGTAGTGAGGATTCCAGAGCCCTTTTCGCATGGCATTTTCGACGTGAAAGGGCCCCTTGAGCATCATGTAAATGTGAGGAGCGGTCCACACAACGCATTCACATTTGTGTGACACTCCAGGGCCTGAAATAGACCGCACACACATTTTTTCACTTTCAGCTTGAAGCCGAAAATGCTACACAGTTGCGCATCACTCCGGGGCCCCACGCACACTTACCTTGCATGCAGAGCCTTGGGAGCTGGGCTGGTCATGCTTCCTGTCTCAGTGCAGCCTGGGAAGGTCCCAGGCTGCACTGCGAAAGGAAGAGGAAGGGCTCTCGCGTGAGCAGGAAGCTCGTGCAGAGCCGAAGGAGCAGGGAAGCCTCTCTCCGGAGGCTGCTCATGCAAGCACCGCACCCCAGTGCCAAAAATGGGTGAGTTGCAGAAAGGGTTGAGGACTCCATAGGATGCAGCTACAGCAATTAAGGTGGGATAATATAGCATTAATTATGACTTGTATCACTAATCAGGTAGTGTGGAAGAGACACAGAGGGCATACTGATAACAGTGCCATCTGGCCCCTTAGTTTCCCCTATGTAGCATGCTAACTATCAAGGAATCTGAACAAGCTGTTGTTAGACAGACATGAAGCTGGATGTGCTAGAGGCAAACCTGATGACAAATGATGGTGGTGATGATTCTGTTGTCATTTATATCAGAAGAGAAGCTCCCACACAGGACAGACAAAATAGAATGGTCAGAGTCTTTAAGCAGAGAGAGACCTTTATGGTAAGGGCAGGGAAAACACATGAACACAAAAATATGGGAGTATGAGAAGAAAAACAGAGTGATGCAATGCTGAAGAGACAGCTAAAAGCATGGAAAAGCAGTTTGTGTCAGATACTGGATGGATGGGGGCCCAGTTTAGGGCTTTGACAAGTTTTGAGATGTGAAAAGAGGCAAATTGTTTTGCCACCATAATTAAGCAGGGCAGGAACTGATGGAGACGATGTGCACTAATTCTCTTGCCACAATGATCCTTGTCCCCTTCTAGCCCAAAATACCACAAAAATATCATTGGGGCAAAAGGAATTTAATACAGTCTTAAAGGCTTCACAAGAACCAGGCAAGTACCTAATCATTACCCAGGGCAGTAGGTACTCTTCCCCTAAGAGAGAATGAATACTCTTGAGCCTAAGTGCTGCAAAAGTAAAGCAGCATTTGCAGTCTTTGTAAACTGTACCAACAGGCAGATTTAAGTGCTCCATTTCAAGTGAGTTCCCATGGGATAGGTCAAAGGAACAACTACACCTATGTTCCACCTCCCTACCTGCTGAGAATCCCACTCTGTCCATCTCTTGCCTTCATGATCTCATCAGAGATCACTGACATCCATTCAAATCTAAACTTTGTAACTGAACAGGCTAGATATCTGCTTTTTAAAAACAATTAAAGCTGGGATTCTTAGAGTGTCAAATTTTTGGCATTCAGTACCAAATGTCCATTTTCTGAAGTGTATTTGCATGGCCCTACTAATACTTATCTTATTCATTTTTATTTATTAAAATATTTATATTCCATTCCTTATCCAAAGATCTCAGGACAGCCTACAATAAAAGCAACTTAATGCAAGAAATAACTGCAAACATTTAAAAGATTAAAAATATGTTGAATGCTTATTTAATTTAAGAACAGACAATTTGAAACCACTTAAAACAATCACGAAAAATATAACTAATACAAGACGTACAGCCTGAATAAAATCAGTTTGGCCTGAAGGATTTAATAAAAACTTGGCATCAAAATGATTCTAATGTCAGTGCCAATTAGGCTTCCAGAGAGAGGGAATTCCACAACCAGGGTGCCACTGGAGAAAAGGCTCTGTCCCATGTCCTCCCACAATGTATTTCCCTTATTGATGGGACAAAGAAGAGAGAGCCAAGAGGAAGGCCTTGGGGAGGAAAAAAACCAAAAAGTTCTAGAACCTCCAAGGCCACTGAGGCTTGGGCTAAACATAATGGTGACACTTGGTGGACACACAAGTACCAGTGCTACACATATCATCCCTCTCTCAGCACCACTTGTGGCTCTCCCTCCAGCAAACAGCCCAGGTGTTTCAGCCCTAAACCAGAAGTTACTTCCAGTATCAGTGTTCAACTAAAGAGAAGAACAACTGGAAATACCAACTACAGTGAGGTAAACGGCAGGCAAAGGCCATTTCTGCACTAGACTGTTATAGTGCTATTATCCACTTTCAACATCCTATGGAATCCTGGGGTTTGCAGTTTAGGGAGGGGCCTTTGAGGCCTCCAGAGAGAGAGGTCCCTCCCTAAATTGCAAACCCCAGGATTCCATAAGATGTTAAAAGTGGTATAATAGCACTATAACAGTCTAGTGCAGAAATGTGCAAAGTGTGTATATACACCTCTCTCCACCTGCAGACCCTTTTTGCTGCTAAGATATGGTGCAGCCACTTAATTCCTATATGGCAGGTGCAAGATTTGGCTTTTGCACATGGACTTGTTGGCTGTACAACTAGTCCGGACCTAGAAAATGCAAACACCACCTGGATGACTTCACAGTCCCAAGGCCTCTTATATTGCATTCCTGAGTTGAGATGGAAGAAGAAGAAAGATGGCAGAAAATGAAAAGCTCTTAAGAGAGTGCTAACCAGTGATAGTAAGATAGGCTGAGGTATTGATGAGCTCCAAGCCTCGCTGCTGCAGGGAGGCTCCATCCAAGAGGAGATACTCTTTCTCAGGATCCAGTTCTTCTCCAGCCAGGGATATCTCACAACCATCCAGGTTGTGAACAATCTCATCTGACATCCGCGTATCTGCCACTGTAAAGAAGGGGAAATAGGAGAACAACAAATGGAGCAACGCATCGGTCACCTGTTCATTTGTTTGTTACACACACATTCCACTCTTCCTTCAAGACACTCCAGCTTTTCAGCAAGCCTGAAGGGAAGTTTGCACCAAGAGTGAGCATCAGTCAGGCAAATATTATATTGACCAGAAGCCAGGATACAATGCCTCAGCATCAAAATGCAAACTTGCCTAAGAATTACATGTTTCTCTGATAGTAATGATTAATTGATATTAAAATCTTTGGCCTAACTACTTTCTTACAAGCAGGCTGAGTAAAACATACCACTTCAAAAGTCAGTGGTGGACCCACGTTAGCAAACAATTTTAGCTGTCGGTAACAAATGTTCCATTCAAAACATTTTTCATGTCACATTTTCTATACGCGAGATGGGGAAAGGCCCCAATCTCTACTTTTGCAGTACCCAAATGCCACTTTTGTGGGAACTGAAGCCCCCCAATTTTTAAAGAAGATTCCCCTGCTGATTTTGGAGTGGACTTGCCTCCAAGCAACCCACAAATGTAGTGGCTTTGACTGCCAATCCCAAAAGCAAAAACAGGCAAAATATCAGCCAAAAATTGTTGCCCAAAGCGACATGACTTCCGGTGTGCCCAAATAGACTGGTGCAGCTGGGGAATCATGGGTGTGAAAACTGCTCTGCTCAAGTTGTCCGTACCTCCTTTTATACAGAGCTTCATTACTATTTCAGTAATGAATATACCTCCTGTGAATATGTCAGCAAGTGTCTACTGCACACAAAGATACAAGGAAGTGATGTGTAATCTAGATCCAGTAAGTTCCCAACTGGACTGTCACCTCAGTTGTATACTCCCAGGTGGGCCTAGGCAAGCCATTCTCTTTCAGCTTCATCTCCACCATTATATATCCTTTGTATAATGGGTAACAGTTCTTTCAGGCACATTGTAAGGATTGCTGTGAACTATGTGAACAGATGTGAAAAGCCTTCAGCCTTGTTACATGCCTTGGAAAGCTGGGCACATTGATTCATTTCTTCAATATATTGGTTGAAAAGTTACGCATGGCAGGACTTTCCCCTCCTAACATAAATCATTTGTTCTTATTTGCTGCATTTGTATCTTGCCTTACCCATAGTGAGCTCAAAACAGTTCTTCCCCACTTTATCCTCACAATAACCCTTACAAGGTAGTTGAGCTGAGAAACCATGCATTCTTAACTCAAAGGTGCTCCATCTGTAGAGGGAAGGTATTATTAGGCACAAGCTGCTTCTCCCAGCAGAAGTGACTGAACTGACAGAATTGCTCCGGTGGCTAAGAACTGCAGGACCAAAAGGGGGTTAAGGAACGGTGGAAGTAAGGAATTAACCAAATCGTGTTTCATCAAAACCTCTGACAACCCAAGACCATAGCCACAATGTTAGCACAAAGTTAGGCTAAGACAGCCCTAAATAATTGCTACTATCCTTAGGCTGGGACAGATTTGTAATCAGCAAAGCTTTAACCAGCCCAGCGTTGGCTGAGCTGGCTCTTGACCTGAGTATGGTTTATAAGTTGGGGAAAAAATTGTTCATATAATCCTCCCCAGTTTGTCTAGATTCTGGGGTCAGCTATCATAGACTTTTGTCTAGCGCAGTGGTTCTCAACCTGTGGGTCCCCAGATGTTTTTGGACTTCAGCTCCCAGAAGCCCTGAGCATTGACCATAGTGGCTGGGGCTTCTGGGAGCTCAAGTCCACGAACATCTGGGGACCCACAGGTTGAGAACCACTGGTCTAGGGTAATCTAGGATCAGTTTGGTGAATGACCACAACAACACTGTGTGTTGTTTCTGCCTCTTTATTTTGCCCCTTGAGCCCTCAGCATCCATACTGGAATACTCAGCTCACCTGTGCCATGCCAGCTCTCATCTTTCTTGGCTTCCACCTGATGCGAAATTGAGCAAGAAATCTGCAGATCAGGGAAGAGAGGGACTCCCTCGGGACGTTCAAAGTCAGAGGCAGGCCGGGCAAAGTGAGAACTGCCACTAAGTGAGATCTGAGGAGCATCAGGTTGAAGCACAACCACATAACCTTCCACATCTGGGATAGAGACGCAGGACTCCTCACTGAAACATCTAATGAGAGAAAGAATCAGTGTATTTTTGTGGGACCCCAACACTTTCATAAATCAAAGACATTTTTTATTTTAAGGTTTATGTGTTTATATTCCGTCCCTTCCACTGCTCAGGTCCACCTAGCAAAGCTACAAGTTACAAAACAATAGTGTAAAAATAACAATTCTTATTAAGAATAAAAATGACACATGTAAGAAACAGATACACATACCAGAGCAAAGATTTTTGATTTTACTATTTAAGTTTTATTGCTGGCTCTTAACCCCCTAATATTTTGATGTTTCTCTTAAAACATTATGAAATGTATATCTTTCAATATTTATTAAATATTATTTATTTAATAACTATTTGTTTTTGTTTGTTTTAATATTTGAAAACAGCACTGAAAGCATTTGCCAGACAGAGCTATATAAGTGGTTTACATCAATCAATCAATCAATCAATCAATCAATCAATCAATCAATCAATCTATACCCTGTTACCCCGGTGGCACTGGACAAATAAGCAACATACTAATAATGGGCACAGCAGAATGAATATCTGCCCCAAACCCCAAAGTGAAGCAACACACAAGTTTCTTACACAGCTGAAAGTCTTGTTACTTACTTGACAGTCGTGGTCAGCTTGAGGGGTCGGACTCCAGGAGTAGCAAAGCGTAGTGAGTTCATGTAGGCTACATGCTGGATTGCATGGTTGAAGGTTTCCACATCGTCACCCTCCAAGGTAAGAAGAGACTGAGAAGGGTTAACGTGAACCTGTAGTGAAGGAAGGGAAATGGCTTTGAGGTTGGCTATCTGGCAAGGATCCAAGCTAGTGGTGAGCAGACATAGAAGAGGACACAAGGAGATTCTGCTGTAGGCAGGAGCAGGCACAGTCTGGGAAGCCAAGCCAAGGTGCTAGCAGAAGGAAGGAAGAGGGGGAGGGAGGGAGGAGGTTCATGCCATCGGAAGCCAGAGAAGGGTGTACCTTCATCCCTTTGCCAAGGCTGTCAAAGTCGCTGTAGTCCAGCCCCTCGCGACAGGCATAGAGACATTCTATCACCTCGCGGCTCTCAAGGCTGCCAAGGCGTGCAGTGAAGCCAGCCAGGTAACCGTGGAAGTAGTGGTGAATCAGCAGAGGGTCTCCTAAGGGGAATACAGGGGGAAGGATGGCGTGAGAGACAGATGGAAAGAAAGGAGGGAGGAGAATAGAACAAAGACAGCAAAATAATGTGAATGGGAGGAGAGACTACAAAAGTTGGAAGGGGAGGAAAAACGTCTTGGATGCACAGCTAGCAGAAAGACAAAGAGACCAGAGCAGAGATGTTGGAGGCTGGCAGTGTGCAGACCCTGTTTGCTCTTTGTGGTTTCAGAGAAGAACAAATTCCCCAAAATACTGTCTGGGGAATAGAATCAGCAAAAGACAAATAACAGGGAATCTCAACAGGTAACACTTTTAACGTAACTCTTCTCTTATAGACCAACTTTAATGTATTCTGCCTCAGATTCAAGCCTTCTCGCAAACCACAGAGATTAAACCACCATCATGCCCAAAAGAAGCTATATAACCAAGTTATCAAGGTGCCAAGACCTTTTTCCCAGAGGTGACATAAAGGAAATGGTCCAGGGAAAACGGGAAATGTCATGCGTGAAAAGGCATGCTTGATGACAAAAAACATACTGTACCTTGCCCCAGATCTGTGGAATTCTCACTCACTTTTATTTTCTCTTTGTTTCTCTCTTCTGCAAAAGAAAATAAAATTCAGAGCATTGAACAGGAGTCACTCATTGAGAGCTGCCTGGGAACCAAGGCCATTTTCCCACTAGACTGTTATAGCACTATTATTCCTATTTCAACATCCCTAAACTGCAAGCCCCAGGATTCCATACGATGTTGAAAGCGGAATAATAGCACTGTAACAGTCTAGTGCAGGAATCGCCCAGGAGGACAGCACCAGCAGACTTATCCAGCCATTGAGTTTCCTGCCTCACATACAATCCACTGGAAGAGGAAGCAGTCACAGTTCAAAGGTTCCAGTTGCAACTTGAAAACAAGATGGCACCTGAAGGAAACCTGAAGGCTATTTTCACTAAGGTAACCAAACAATGATTATTCTCATCACATCACAACTGGTGTACGCCAAGAAGTCTCCTTACAACCAGTTGCAAACAATAAAGTGAGCCCTCATGGACGGAAACAAACTTTCTTTCTGGTATTAACTCAAGCTTTTTCACATAATACCAAATTAAACTCTGTGTGTTATAATAGCATGACATTTTTTTATGTGCTAACAGCTAGCTAATGTATACACAGTGCATTGTATGCCCTTTATGTAATCAATAATGTTTAGGTTTGATAATTAAATCAGTATTGCACAGATTTGGTCCAAACCTTTCCCCTTGGAAACATTTAATTTTTTTTCTAAAAATATTTTAATATCTTCCTATTGCTACTAAGTATGAAAGAATCTTGCATCTCTGTCTCTTAACAGTAGTCAAGGGTTTTGAACCACTAAATTCTCTTTCTCCTTCTCAGTCTGTACACTATGGAGTATACTCACCACCCCAGCAGGCTCCAATCATGAGGGAAGATTCACGGCGTGGTGAGTGGATGAGGCCATTGTCATGGATCAGTGCAGGGTCATAGGATACACCATCCACATAAAGTGTAACAGTGGGAAACTCCAGGTTAAGGGCATAGTGGTGCCACTCATCATCACAGACCTAGAGCCAGAGAAAGGGAGAGACTGGTATATACACATGGTGTGTGTGTGTGTGTGTGTGTGTGTGTGTGTGTGTGTGTGTGAGCAAAAAAGGAGAAAGAGGGAGAAGATGGACAATGAAAAAAAGAATAAGTAAGGCATCTCTTCCCTCACCTGCTCCAGTTTCCAGAGGAATTTGACAGGCCTTGCACTCTCCAGCAATGGCCAGTAGAGAAAAGCTATGCGGCATCCATGCACAGACAGGGAATAATGGGAGTAGCCATCTTCTACAGATGAACACAGAAGGGAGATCAGATAATTAGGAGCTGCAGCAGCAGCAGCATTCTAATCTGTCCGCCCTGACTGATCTGAGATTATTCTCATGCTCTCTTGTACTCTTGATTTCCCTCTTTACCAAGGATAGTCCCAATAGGAATCATCTTAGCTTATTTCATTCTCACCTTTGAGAATAAAGCATTTTGAAAGTTTTCTTCCAACTCACCAAGGATTTTTGATCATTTTCAGTGGTGTTTTCTTTCTTTCTTTCTTTTCTTTTCTTTTTTTTTTTTTTCACTTGGAGACTTTTTGCAAAACAAAATTGCATGAAAGGATTTTTATGTGCTAAAAATAAAGTTTTTGCAGAAAAGACTATTTGGTACTGCTGATGCTAACTAAAACAAACAAACAAACAAAAATGTTCTTTCTCCCCACTCATTTCCATAGGGGTGAAAAATCTTAGAATGACTGACTATTTTCAAGGGACAATACTGAGACATCTTTTCTCACTAAGAATGAGAAAAACTGACTCACTCTTTACATCTGTAGATTCCTATTTCTGGAGTAGTACACACCCCATCTTTATGTGCATGCAAAAATAAATGGAACTCTTGGTTTGTAGTCCCCAGGCAAATCATAGGCCCTTTTCGCACCTTACCTTTTAAGGCTGCTGGGTTGGGGTTTTCGTGTCAGAAGGCTTAGGAGGAATGCTCTCGCAAGCCTCCTGCTTCAGCTCCGCAGCTCCTTCCTGCTCACGCGAGTGCCTCGCCCACACCCCGCCCCTTCCTTCCGCAGTGCAGCCTAGGAGTTGGAGGCTGTGCTGGGGCAGGAAGCGCGACCAGTGCGGCTCAGGAGGCTTCGCGTGGCAGGTGAGTACGCCCCAGGCCCCTGAGCGATGCGTGAGCATGCACCATTTTCAGCTTCAAGCCGAAAATGAAAAAATCTGTGTGCACTTTGCGTCTGGCCCTTGAGCGTAAATGTGAGTGCGTCATGCAGACCGCTCCTTGCATTTATGCGACGCTCAAGGGGCCCTTTCGCTTAAGAAACACCGTGCGAAAAGGGCTATAATCACAAACTAGCTTGGAGCCCATAGGGTGGGATTCATTGTTTCACGAAGATCCCAATATTATCATTGCTAAGAGCCCTATTGTTGTCCTCATTCTGGTCCAAAAAGGATGCTTCTCTGCCATTTGTCTGAGGGCAAAGCTACAACCTAAATGGAAGGAAAAATGGCCTCCCACCCACCCCCATTTCCTATTTGGAAACAGACAAGAAAGCAGCATGCCTTTGCACACCTGAGGTCTGGGTATCAGGAAAGCAAACAGAGAAGGCAGTGTGGCACACATGATCTATTCACCTAAATCTTACTGCCATCCCCCTGACCCCTCCCCAGCAACTGCTACCTGAGGGAACTGCCTCATTCTACCTGATGGTAGGACCAGTGCTGGTTTCAGATAGAGGGAGCAGCCTTACCACTCTGCACCGTGCTGCAGATCACAGTCTCTTCCTCCCTTTTGCTCTTGCTTGGTGTCACGGCATGTTTCATCCACAGAGATAAAGTAAAATGATCACTCAGTCCTTCAAGAGCACCATTTCCACTGCCTATGGGCACCTGGGTGGCCTGGCTGCCATTGAACCAGTAGATGAGACTGCTATCCTGGCTGTAATGAACTGACAGTCGTGCTGTCCAGTTAGCCATGGGACTAGGGACAGGCAGCAGGTCAATCTCACCTGTGGCAGCACCTGTTGAGGGCCAGAGAAAAGAATCAGAAGATCCATTAGAAAGTTGCTGAAAGATATCCCTGCTTGCAAGAAGGCCCAACCTTGCATTCCCCTTTCCACTAAAATCTGCAAGAAAGATTTCCTGAGCACTCAAAATTGAAATGAACCAATATGAAAACAGAGCACCTATACAGTGCCCTTATTTCAGTAGGACTTGCACAGGAGAACAGCTCAGTGGATTGTGCTCAGAGGATCAGATCTTGAGCCAATAGCCAACACGCTTTCAGCACATCATAAATATACACCACTGTGGTTTTTCCATAGACCCCACACTTGCACATCCATAGGCCTTGAACTCACTCATTGCATAACCAGCCAACCCCAACCACCAAGTCACAAGTGAGTGAGAGAGGGCTTTCTGTCTATGCTTATGGAACAACTGCCTGAACTAGGAACTACAGTAATACAGTCTTACATTTGTGTAGTACCCCAATGGGATTCTGCTCTTCATGTCCAATACTCTGCACTTGTAACTCCAAATATGCTACCAGATCTTTGCCCTATGGTAAGACTGCTTCTGAATACTATACTACTAACTAAGGTTAGGAAGCTGAGGGCCACCCCTCCTTAGGTCTTGATGAGAGAAAGCTTATGTGAGCACTGACCCACTGCACACCCATATGAGATGGAGGCTCACATGAACTGGCCATGGATACCTCTGGAAGGGGATCCCATCCACCTGTAACTCCGCCACTTGCTCCTTCTCTTCTCTTTCTAGCATAGCTCAATGTTAAAGCTATACATACCACAGAGTTTGCGCAGAGACTTCTCAGAATAATTGTCACGATCACAGCCTTTGGCCACATGGTTTGTTTGCAGTTCCACAGTAGCCTCGATGTTCCAGAGGGGTTCATCACAAGTCTCCAGGCGGATGTTGGGAAAAAGAGCAAGGCTGCCTGTACCTGGGGTGTACTCAATCCTCTTATTCCAGCCTGTTGGAGATTTTTAAACAATAGCAATATAGCAGTTACATTTCTGTATCGCTTATCAGTGCTAAGCACTCCCTAAGCAGTTTACAATGTCTGTTAGCTAACCTCTACAGAAGGATAGAAGGCTGAGTCAACCTGGAGCCCAGCAGGATCAAACTCACAATGCTATGGCTGCAGTACGAGCATTTAACCACTGCACCACCAGGGCTCAAGAAAATGATGTTAGGAAACGTCCACACAGGACAGTTGACAAACCTCCCTGAGGTGTATATGGAAATCTAATCAATCATCTATTTTCTTTTTATTCCACTTTTCTTTCCAGGAAGTTATAGGGAAAAGCATGAACTTCTTCCTCCACTCTTGCTTCATTTTTCTGGAGAGTCTGGCTTTGTGTTCTGCTTATGTTTTTGTTCTTGTGGTCCTCTTCTGTTCTAGTGATGTCATTTAGTATTTATAGTTAACTTTAAACTTGATTTTCTTGTTTTCTGCATGATGTAATATTCCCATAGGTCTTTCTTGTTCTCTGTACAATTCATTCCTATTCTAAATTCCTAGATCCATCTTCTCAACTTATTTGCATTTGTGCATTATTGTAGAACTGCCTTGGATCTGGACCCAATTCTTATTTCTTATTCACTGTTACTATTTAGGGTTTCTGATCTAAGACTGTGCAGAGAGTATGGGATTGACGCCTTGATTTGTTTTTCTTGGGGGTCTCCAGTATAGATCTGGGAGTCTATGAATCTGGGCTGATGATGGATTGGATAAAAGGGGAGTCTATCATGCAGGATTGATGTTAAACCTGTGTTAATATTTTTGCCCTTTCTCTGTCCTGTGTACAGCCCAGCTGGGCCCTGCCAGTTAGCAGTCAAAAACACTGGTTGTAGTCCCTTGGCTCTGGAATGCCTCTTTCTGTCCATTTGCTAGGCTATCTTCTTGCTGAGCTGTAAAAACAACTGCTTTCCACTGCTTTAGGCATGATTAAGTGCTGCTGATATTGTTGCTGATTGTTTTATACACTCATGTTTTAAAGGTTTTGTTGGGTGTTTTATATTTGTTAGTCAACATGTAAATCCTTGTGCTTAGGATTTGGAGACTGGGGGACCTCCTAGAGGCAAGGCAGCATGGTAGTCACCTCCTTTACAAGCTCTGTGGAAGTGGAGACACATTATCTGATGACAGCCAAACACAGAAGCTAGAGACCAGCAAAAAATTGCCCCCCTAGAAAAGGAGACTTAAGGGAGCTAAAGGACTGCCCACAGGGGTCCTAGAGTCCCCTCCTGGTGATCATACATGATCACAGGCGGAAGATGGAAGGACCGAATGTTATCAGCTCGCCCCGTTGTGCTAAGATTCTGCCTGTAAAGGGCAACAAATACCACAAAGCCTATTTCTTAAACCAAAAGATATAGGTCCAGATGCTTTATCAGCTGGTTATTACAAGTGTTTTGAAGAACAGTTTTTTTTACTTTACAAAAATTTAATAAGCTTTTTGGAAGAAAAAGAAAACAAGAGCTTAACTATAGGTTTTAATAATTAGTATATCTGGAAAAATAAGCAACAGAAGACTATGAACAGTATTTACAACTGGAGAAGTTACATAGTCATGTATAATCTTTGTTAGGAAAGCTGAACGTCAAATGTAATTTTTTTTTTTTTACTATTTCTGTTGTTTCTTTACTATCATTTCTGTTTTCTGTTATTCTTTTCTTTGCATTTATCTTGACTTTTTATTATATTGGAAAATCTTTAATGAAATTCATTTTAAAAAAAAGGAGTTGGAGACTGAATGTCTTAACACAAGCAAACAAGACCCTATCCATTTTACATTAACAGATTTTACTGTACTGAGATCAACAAATGTTGTTGGTCTGCAGTGGTCAACAGAGAGGCTGTAAGAGAGGCTTCCCCATCCACAGGGAAGGTGTCCTTTGGAGCGTTTTCAATTATTGCCATGCAGGGGCTGCTGAGCTTCCAGACCCCTTTTCAGTTGCAGCTGGACTCAAGATAGCCCTGCCATCCACCACCTGAGCCCAAGCACTTGAGGCCTGTGATTTAATAGGGCTCCTGGGGTGCAAACCACGTGAAAGCTTTCCACACTCTGGAAACATGCAGCCCCCACTGCCCATGGCTTTGTTAGAGGAGGGAAACAAGAAGAGCAGAAGCAACTGGTAGCTCCAATGCCTGCAGGGTACAAATCCATTCAGGGCTTGAGCCTGAATATTAGAAAACCTGTCCATGGTGCTGCATCCTAATCTCCAAATAGGTTTGGCTCTTTGGATCGCTCCTTTAAAATTCAGATTAAAGCCCAGAGCAGATTCACTGCCTTGTTTTCCTTCAAGCCGCCACCTGGCAGTACAGAGGTGACATTTTAGATTTCAGTAGGAGACAGTGAGATCTAGCCAGGCCTGAAAGCTTTCAAGATTTAATTGCAGGAAAATGCTATTCCACACGATAACTAAAGAAATGTTATCACAAGAAGACATGAAGAAATTCTCCCTCTCCTCTTAGGTGTAAAGATTTGTTGCAGACTATGTTCAGGGTGGTACAGCCACAGGATTTTGGTCTGTACATCAACTATACCTATCCCATGTGATTTTTTTAATACTCCATCTTATGGACATGAGAGTACACTCAGAGATGTATTAAATGTACACATATCTAACCCATTTGGCATAACCAGAGCCTCCCAAGCCATTCTTTTAGAACTGGCAGCTCCACATGATGCATGTTTGCCCTTATGGTGGATCAGCCGTGGTACAGAGGATGCTAAGGTCAACATTTGGGTCCAACATCTGTGAACCTCATCTTCAGCAATTTGGCTATACTTGGGGTGTGGTCTTGGATGATCCTAGTAGTATCACAGCCCTAAGTAACTACCCAAATTGCTTGCACATCCAAGGTAACCCAGAACAAAACAATAAACATCATTCTTCTCAACCCCGCCCATGTGTATAGGAATAGCTAGTCAGTCTGAAGAGCAAATGAGCTGGAAACATGAATTCTCCTGTTGAACAATCACATGTACTCTGAAATATGTGTGGGGACAGCATGGGGAGTGGTTGTGTCTCCATTCTGTACCACACCTTATATGTTATTCTTTGGAGGTTCAGGATCTTTGAATCTCAGTTTCAGGGGATCGAGAGCCTAAGGGCAACTGGCTGCCATTTTGTTTCTGGGCACAATTCAAATTGCTGGCTATGATCCCTATAAAGTTCTAGATAGTTCAGATCCAGGCTATTTGGCAGACTGTGTCTCCCTATATGAGCCTGCCTGAGCCCTGAGATCCTCAGGAGAGGCCATTCTCCAATCCCACCACCATCATAAACATGGTGGTTGGAGTGGAAAAGAGGGGCTTCTTTAAGGCTGCCCCTAGACTCAGGAACTCCCTTCCTAGGGAGGCCAAAATAGTCTCCTCTCTTTGTCCTTCCATTTGTCCTTCCATCGGTACGCAAACCCCTTTTTATCCTGACAGGGTTTTAAAATACAAAGTTTTAAAAGAACAGGCTAAGGGGTGCCGTACTGTTTTAAACCGAATTCTTTTAATAGCTTTTTACCTTTTTTAAATTGCTTTTTATTCTTTTAATTTGAGGTCTGAATCATTTTAATATTGTAAATAGTTTAATTCTACTTTAATGTTCACTTTTTGTATGTTTTTAATTATATTGTTCTTTTAACTTGTAAGCTGCTTTGAGTCCCAATTTTGGGGAAAAAACAGGATACAGATAAGGAAGAGGAGGAGAGGGGAAGAAGAGGAAGACAGGGAGGGGAGAGGACGAGCAGCTACAGAATGATGTGCTGGGGGGCTCAGGAGTACAATGAGATCTCTCTAGTTATTAAGTATAAAAATAACCTCAACAAATGATATTTAAAATGCATGGTTTTATGCATTTAGAGACTGTAAGCCTGCGGGCAGAGAACTGGGTTTTTTGGTTGTTCTTTTACTTGTAAAGGGCCATGTACAGTAAAGGCACCAAATAAATAAATTCTTTCTAATACTAAAAATAACACAATGTAGATGTGGATATATTCTAGAACAGGCCCGCCCTACCCTGAATCCTCAAGTGTTGCTCCTGAAAGCACAAACCTCTAAATTACACTGCAGATGATAGCAAAGATGAAATTATGAGATTAAACAAATAGAAAAGTAAAAAGTAAAGCAAAAATTTACAGCAAGCATCACTGTCATCCTCATCACCACCATTGTGGCTATTATTATTTCTGCATTGCTGTCAATGTACCTGGTAATTAGAGAGTAAAATAATCCAGAAAATCAAGTCCCTGATCCAAAGAACTTACAATCTGACTTTATGTTATAAGGTTTGAAACATGTAGTTGATTAATTCATTCAGTTAATGAAATAAGTCATTTCAGTTTATTTAAAAGGGTACTTTCAATGAATCAGGCAGCACATTTATATTAAAAGTTACTATTCTGTATTGCAAAAGAAATATGTGATGGGTGCCATCTTAGAAGGCATTTCTCCTTCTCTCAGACTCAGGAGAAAAGATGGTGCACACTACTATGAAATTTCTGTCCACCAGCACCCCATATAAGTGTGTATATATGCATTGGGCCAGGCAATTTAGGGTGAAAGGGCAAATGTAATGTGAGGAAGAGAGAACACCCCAAAATAAACATCAAGGGATTCAGAGTGTAGTTATGGGATGTCAAGGGATGAATGGGGAAGAAATATGCCCACGAAGAGGTCTTCTTACCTTGCCAACTCGGTTTACAAGTGGGCTTCACTTGAATCTCCACTTCAGCATCATCAGAGGCTCGTTTCTTGCCACAGTCATAAGCTGTCACTGTAAACTTATAGAGGTGCTCATTGCTGTACTGCAGTTTCTCAGTATTCTCAATGTTCCCTGGCCGAAACAGCAAGGTTGAGTTAAAAGACTGAAGAACATCAGAGCAAACAAAGAAATGCAAACTTGGAAAGGGGGGGAACGAACCATTAAATATACACAATGAAAAAAACAGAAAACGAAAAAGAAGGAAATAAAGAAGGAAACTTTACAAGTATACAGATTTACAAAGAGAAATCTGTATACTTGAGGTATTTTTTTTTTTTAAAAAAGAAGGAAGTTAAGAAGGTATGAGTATGGAGGGGGTGAAATACAGAAAGACAGACAGACGTAATGAGTACACATTCCTAATAATTTCAGTAATAATCCGGGTAACAGAGTCGATCTGTTTCCATCCTTGAAGTCATTCTGTGCTTTATGTAGCAGCAGTCCTGTTTGTGGTACACACATTGCCCATAAGCTTATATTATTTGAACACTCACAGAGATCTGAGTGTCAGAACAGCAGAACACGTCACAGTATAAAAGACAAGATAACAGCAATTATAACCAGAGAAGAAGAGAAACAAAGTGAAAAGAGGGATCTAGCAGTACATTTGAGACTACACAATATATTTTAGCATAAGCTTTCATACAGTCCACAAAGCTTATGTTTAGATATATCAGTTAATCTCAAAAGTGCTGTAGATCCTTCCTTCTATTTTCCCCTTCCCACAGACACCCCTTTTGCTTTTAATACTGAAACAGAATAACATGTCTGTCTCCCTGAAAATATATAACTGGATTATGTTCTTACATTTTTAGGTGCACACTTACACCTTAAAACATCATGTGTAAGTGTAATCAACAACTGTAATGCAGGTACATGCACCAGAGGACCACTTTATGTACACTCTGTGGCAGACCCACACCTGCTGCTACTTGTGCCCTGGGTTAGTAATATCATGAAATTCAGAATCAACCCTTAAAGATTAATCTTACCTGAGACTTTTCTGAACAAACTTCAGAGGCCAAGACCTCTAAAGCCTTTTTCTGTTAATGTCAAGCACACAACCTAGGAACATTTCTGGTTCCTGAAATGTAGTGTTTATTCAGTCTTGAAATACATGAGGAAGCATTCACACATTCAGACAGAGTCACAACATTTGCCACATACCCAGCAGAAAAATCAATATGCTGGAGATACATGAATAAACTCCTTCTTTAAAAAAATGGTAGAAAACGTTTAAAGCTGAGAGCAGGACAAAAAGAGTCGCAGTGGGGTTAAGGAATGCTTAACTTCTTACATTCCTGCCTTTGTCCCCCTTAGTAGTGCCACTGTCAAGTGGTTTTTCAATCTGTGAGAGAAAGATATAGGAGTTCTTCTATCTTCTCCTCTGTGTGGTGACAAGCAGCTTGTCGAGAAAAATTTTAAATGGACATGTGGTGAGAGGGGAAAGCATATTTATGTTTTTCTCCCACCTCATGCCTTGCAACCCCTCCTCTAAAACTAGCAGCCTCCAGCAGCTGCTTTTCAATTGCAAAAAAAAAAAACCACCATATTGTCTAGTTTGCCTTCAAAATCACAGCAATTATCTCATTCCTAAGCCTGCATGTTCCACATCAATATTCTCCTGTTTATGTGGCACATAGTATCCAGGGACCAGTTCACGTTCTCACCGTCATTGTCAATGAGGAAGGGGACATTTGGAGTCAGGATTTCGTAGTAGCAGATCTGGCTGTACTGAGGGGAGCAGTCACCATCAATGGCTTCCACACGCAAGATGCGATCATAGAGCTTCCCTTCTGTCACTGCCACATGATAAAGCTTATCCACAAAGACTGGAGCAAACTCGTTGACGTCGTTCACCCGTACGTGAACAGTGGCCCTGAACAAGAGAGGGTCAGTGAAGAATTGAGTCTATGAACTCATTTCTGAAGAAGAGACATACTAAGCCTCAGACTTCCCTCGTTCCCTGGAAAACTTAATCTTCTCTACGCCTTTCCATTCACAAGTGCAAGAGTTGGAGGTAGTTACTCAGTGATCAGAGGACTGTCCTCTACACTTGTTCAACGATATTCTTCCTTTAAATGTGCTTCATAGTTGATCCTTGGCAATTAAAGAGTCAAAGACTGAATTAAGGTAGTGCTTGCCACAAATTTAATTCCTAGCTGACCTGCATTGTCACTAACAAGTAGAATCATGAAGACGACAAAACCACGGTTCAGCGTGGAAATATTAGAATCACACTTTCACAGACTCCACGCTCAATCAATCAATCAATCAAGTCACAGAGGAAATGCAAGCTATCAACATCAGCAGAGGTTCCATAGGGTCTTTTCTTGCAGAAGGCAAGAAAAAGTAATGATTTGTAATCCGAAACCCATCTGACCCAGTGCGCCAAGAGTATGCGCTATGACTCAGGAAAGGGGAAGCACCTGCTTTGCATGCAGAAGATTCCAGGCTCAGTCCCCGGCATCTCTAGGCAGCGCCAGGGAAGTCTCTGCATGGTTCCTGTCATACAAGACAGCCTCCTTGTGTTCCTATTCCCACTTCAGATTTCACCTCAGCTATGGATGGTCTTAGACAAAAGACCACCAGTTAGCATCAGCTCCCCCATCCCACCCCCTCTACCCAATATCAGATTAATAATAATGACCTATGTTATATGAGTTTTGTAAAGATTAACAAGAGCAGAACTGAACAGTATGAGGAAATATACAGAGTTCTTAAAGCCCTTATCCCTTGTAATACTAGTGGACATGTATTTTCTGTGGAGGAGGATGAGGTTCTTGGCCTTCCCTCTAACCATTAATTCTCTCTGACAAACATTCTTCCCATGTTATTTTTCATCATGTTTTCTGAAGCCATCTTTAAGAGCCAAATGGGTGGGAGGGAATCTTGTGGTACAGGAAGCATTTATGGGGGCATCAGTGGATGCAGATTTGCTCAGGCTACTCTGTTTGCTGCCACCACTTTTTTCCTCTAAGTGTCCCATTATCATTGTCTCATTATATCAGCAGACATAGGTTTCATATCACACTTCCTGAGGCATCATGCAATGCCATTCTATGGTCTGAAGTATTTTTATAGCATCAGACAATTACCTATGAATCTACATGGACCACATTAAAAAAATTTACTGACAGCCAAAGGAAAACAGCATTAGCGTGGGACTGGATCAAAACTTAACTATCCTACAGACTTTTAAGTATCCTGCAGGGATCTGATACACAATACTTCACATTTCCTGAATGAAGAGTTCTTTTGTGACTCCTGTCATAAATAGCATTCTTCTAAAATCCTTGATAAGTTAAGGAGACAGTAGCATCAGCACCACTCTGAATCCAATCAACCTCTGCTCTTACTTGTGAGATTTCTTAGTGTTGGTACCATCTGGTCCCTCACCACAGTCATAGGCCTGGATGGTGAAAGTGTGCTCCTTGTGAGCTTCACAGTCCACTGGCTCTTTGGCCCGGATCAATCCCTCGCCTGTTGCTTTGTCCAGGATCACTGCTTCAAAAGGCACTCCTGCCCCATGGATCCGGAATCCACATATTTCACCTGGGACCCCGAAGAAAGAATTTGGAAATGTTTGTGGGGGAACACAAAGAAAAGAGTAATGTAAGAATCAAGCATCCCTCTTTTTCGGTAAACCAGACCACCTCCACTTCACCCTGCCCCTCAACACCCCCTGGTTTTCTGCCATATAGCATAATCTCATACAAGATACCTACTTTGCACATTTCATTTGAATCATGTCCATAAGATAGCTTAGAGAAGCTCAATAAAATTTCCATTTTCCACACAGGTTTTTAACAATTACCATTGCAAAGATCTTTGGTAACTCATTGCTTTGTCTTTTTGTTTTCCATTGCCTCTGGGTGAGTGGGGAAACCTTCACATGTGTATAAAACTTTAAAAATTCCATTCAATTTGCCTCTAAAATGCTTCCTTAAAATAACTAGAAATGGTTTCTTCTTATTCCCCCTCCCTCATATTGTAGTTCCCACTCCCTGGCCCTTTCCGCACCTTACCTTTTCTCTGCTCTGGGGTGCGGGGATCGTGCAAGCAGCCTCCAGCAAGAGGCTCTCATGTCCCCACTGCTTCAGCTCTGCACGAGCTGCCTGATCTTGAGCAGGTAGCGCGAGAGCCCCACCTCTTCCTTCCGCAGTGCAGCCTGGGAGCTTCCCAGGTTGCACTGGTGCAGGAAGCGTGATCACCACAGCTCCAGAGGCTCCACACGCATGGCAAGTGCATGTGGGGCCCTGGAGCAATACACGATTGCACACTATTTTCATCTGAAAGCTGAAAATGGAAAAGTACGCGAGCGGCACCTGCCCTACTCTGGAGCGTCGCGTGATTATGAGTGTGTCGTGCAGATTGCTCCTAACAATCGCGCAACGCTCAAGGGGCCCTTTCGCATGGCAAATGCCATGCGAAAGGCTCTATGTTACTTCTGAAATATGATTTCATTATGTCCTCATTACCAAAGAGTGGAGAACTTGTTAGAGGCAACTGTATTACTTGTGATTCAAGCTCTGGATAGCTGTTCCACATAGCAGACTGTGTCACATGTTTTACCACATGAACAGCATGCAATCTCTGCAAAATCCACATCTAAAACATGCCTGTTTGTTGTTCACAGGCAGTACAAAGAGAAGTCACATAGTGAATTCACTGCATGAATCTGCCACCATTACCTTCCTACTTTTAAGAAAATATAATTCTACCACTGAACCCTGACACATCTACATCAAAAGAGTAATCCAAGTGGGACCCTAATGATATGAAAGAACCATTCCCTGGACCTTCATAGAATGCTGTCACTCAAGCAATACCCCTGCCAAAGCTTTCCACATCCTAGAAGCTGGAAGAAGCCCAAGGCACAATATTTCCCCTTGTAGTGGAGAGTGTTCCTTATTCTGCCTCAAATTTTAATATCCCTCTTCTACTGTCTATACTGCTCCATGAAGGAAAAAAAATCTAACTTCAAACTCTTGATTTTAGGTCAAACATGCAAAAAAAACAACCCATGATTTTAGGTCAAACATATACATTAGCATAGATAAATCATCTATTTTATCCTGAATTTGGTTTAATTTTTTGAAGTGCAACCAGAAGCTGGACTAATGAAGGTGACCATATTTACAAGAAAGGCTGATAGGAAGCAGTTGAAGGGTGCCATTTGCATTAGTGCAGAAGTGCATTTCCACAGCGAGATGTTAGGACACTGGGCTTAGAGAACCAAAGCAGATTTAGGTTCCCCCTGAGACACCAAGACAAGTGAGTGGAGCCCAAGATTTCAGGAGTGTTGCCTGTTAAAGTAGGGCAGACTGTTGCTATTGGCTGGTTGGCTTCCTTCTCTTAGCTGATTTCCAGGGCAAAAGTATAAATAACATCCTCTTTCAGATTTATTGTGCCAGTACTGATGCCCATTTGTCAGTTGCCCTCAGGAAGAGCATGATGCTAAGGATTAAAAAAAAAAAAGCAGTTTCTCCCCTAGAGACTCTGTGCTGGAAATCAAACTCCTGAACCTCTGAAGCAAACTCCACGATCTGGAAGACCTTAGGTCCCAATCATAGCTATGGAGAGGCAGCAACAAGGGCCTATTGCTGTCACGTATTCTAGGGCTCTTTCTTGAATGCACAGAAGCCATTCCAGTTCCTAGTGGTGTTTTCTCCCCCTATCTTTATCCCATGAGGGCTAATCCATATGCAAAGTTCTCCTGGGCACACACACACCAGGGGAAAGAAACCTCTAGCCACTGTGGAGTTTCTCTGTCTGGCCAACTGTCTGGCAAAGCCCTCTCCCTGCCCTCTGCCCCCAACAAGCTCTGTACCTTCAGCAGTGGTTCTCAACCTGTGGGTCCCCAGATGTTTTTGGACTTCAGCTCCCAGAAGCCCTGAGCATTGACCATAGTGGCTGGGGCTTCTGGGAGCTGAAGTCCACAAACATCTGGGGACCCACAGGTTGAGAACCACTGACCTTGAGGAATCTTCTTCTGCTGCCATCTCCAACCACTGAGCAAGACAGTGGGATTCCTTTCCTGACTGACAGCAGTTTGCTCCACATCCTTCTGCTGCTGCTATCTATCCCATAGAAGGCTATGGGGTGGCAAGAATTCCAGGCCAATTCTCCTCTGCTATAATCAACTTCATCCCTCAGGATTTCTACCACATACAAGGAGGCACATTTTGCGAACAGTAAGCATGTACATTGTGGCACAAAGATATTATACTGGATTGTGTCCTCTGTCTGGAGTTTTTGAGGCACAGTGAGAGATGTGCTTGACCTTTGCAGGCTTTTTTTTTAATTAAATAGTCACAATAGTACACAGTCAAAATGGGGGTTACCATGGGGCCAAAGTATTAAATTCCTTTTCTTCCCAAACTCTGATTCTCTATCTAAATTGGGCTGTCCTGTAGCTGCTACTTAGTAAATGAAACAAATCAAGCAACCAAACAAAAAAGCAACAAAAGAAGTCATGCATTTAAAATCCAGTTCACTTTGGTCCTTATTTTATTCCATTATAACAAAAAATGTACTTGCAGTATAACAGCTTCTCAGTAGGAAAATAAGCCTGCTCTTTCCTTCTTCCTAGTGAATGCAAAGGCACTGGGACGACTAATAACCAGAGCCTTTTGCACTTACAAAGTATATTCCAATTTAATTTTATAGCACCATAACACTATAGTACATATTACATTAAATGGCTTTAAAATAAACATACAGTAAAATGCCTTCACCCAATGCACTCTTGAAGCTGCCAGCAGACATTTCTTAACACAAACCTAGATCCAGTGCAGACCAAGGTTGGGCATAAGTAAGACCTAATCTTGGAATGATTCTGCTCTTCCTCCTCTCTAGTCATCTTTCATCCACATACCTGCATAGCGCAATGGAGCATCCTTGTCCAGAGCAAAGAGCGGTGGGTTCAGCAGGACTGTATTGTCATTCTCCATGACGATACCTTGATACTCAGCCTCAATCCAGGGCTTGTGCTTGTTAGCTGCAAGAACACGGAGTGTAAAGGAGGTGGTAAATAAGATTAAAGCCACTCACATCCATGTACTACTTGACAATTGTAATGTCTCTCTCATTGTTATATTGTATCCTCCCTGTACTTCATGTCTTCAGGATACAGAAGAGAGAAATAACATGAAGAAAGCACACACACACACACACACACACAATCCATCCACCCATCTGAGATAGTAATGACTAAGGCTGCAATCCAATGCACATTTAGTTGGAAGTGCATCCTGATAAAAGCAGGAAAAGGTCTGGGGAGTGCTTCCAGTTTAAAACAACAGGATGTAAATTAGTTGCCTGTAAGATATACCTCATTTTTTGTTGAACTGGGACTTAAAGTTGGCACACTAGTTAAACATTGTAAACTGTTCCAAGAGGCCCAATGTGCAGATGGCAGCCACGAATGAGGGCAGCATGCTCTGCGGCAGCCTGGAACAAAGACAGAAGCATGACCGTAATGTCTTCCATCAGCTACCTCCTAACAAGAAGCAGCTCCAAACAGGAGCACAAGCAGCCAACCTCAGTGAACAGCAACTGCCTAAATGGTAGGCTTTACAGGATAGAAAGGTCAAGCCAGGACCAAGAAGAATGAGGCTCAGAACCATTAACCATTAGGTGATGCTGAGCATTCACACAGCATTCACACACCCTGAGCTTAACCTGATACAGTTAATGAGGCTAAATGGGGAGGGGGATCATTTATGTTGCCCTGAGCTTTCCAGGGAACATGTAAAATAAACTATGTAACAAAACCAAGGACAGGGTAATCATGCAAAGAGATATGGTAGATTTCTCCCCACCACCAAGTCCCAAGCCCAACTAGCTTCTGTCCACCAAGGCAGAAAGGGATGAGGAGCACAAGTTTGGTCCAAGGGATCATAATTTTTTTAATTACCACCACTCAAAGTAGGGTGGGGAGATTTGGTACCCCAGCTCAAAGCTGCTGCAGGTCACTAGTGAACAATGGGTCTGTCTGGTGGAACAGAATGGATCCATCAAGATAGCTTGATCCTAGAGCATCTGATCTGGCTTGTGTTGGTGGAAGCCTTGTAGTTTGTTGACTGTTGAGCAATCACTGGGCAGATACACAGAGAGAGAGAGAGGGAGAGAGAAAGAACAAGCAGAGCTTCTCCTTTCCTCATTCTAATTCTCCTCCACACATGCATCAAGCACCTTCACGGAGCTAGGACTGCACTCAAATTAGTTACATTTTTCATATGCTTCCAGACATTGTTTCATAACTTTGGCTATCTAATTAGCTGTGTGGTTATTGCTGTAATTAATGTAAATATCTAATCTCTTTACTATTCCATTTTGTTCTGACAGTGTCAAACGGTCTTAAGCATGTAGCCATTGTTTGACAATCTTGGGCTGGGCAAAGCTTTCAGTTCTGAATGCTTCTCCTTAGAATCCAGACAGCATTAAACTGATCCCTGTATTTCATTTCATTTTATATATCATGCATACAGACACAGATAAACCCTCTTCTGTCCAGAAAGCTCTTCAAAGTACCACACACTACTACAAAAGATAAACATAAAAACCATTTAATTAGTATAAAAATATGAAGAATCATAAAGCCCAATACATTCTACTGCCTTATTAAGTCCCTTAATTTGAAAGTTCTTTGAGAGCTGAAGGTTTGCAAACAGGGAAGTGGGATGTTAATCCTGCATTCAGGGAAAGCGTTTAAGGAGCTGTAGAGGTCAAATTTGGAGAGAACTACAGTCAGGCAGTTTAAAACAGAGGCTTTGGTGGCTCCTGGACAGATATCATTGTCACAGTAGTACCATTCATCAGCCTGCCTTTTTCTCTTCAAAGTGTTTCATAAGCAAACAGCCAAGTGACTACTCCCAGGGCTCCTGCAGCAAAAAGTCCAACAAAGGAAGAGGCAACAGAGGAAAAGGCAAGAGTCACAAGGGCTGGACTTTGTTTTGGCTGGAAGTGGGGATGGAAGAGCTAAGCCAAGGCCTGCAGGGAAAAGAGGGAGGGAGGTTTCCATCATTCAAGCTTGTTGATGAGACCTTGGTCAGCCCCTTCCCCACCCCCGCTCGCCAAATGTCCTCAGTTCTGCTCTCTCCATGCATCCATCCCCAGCCTCCCTTGCTCTGTCCTGGCATGTGCCATGTTCCCTGTAGCCCCTCCTTATGCCTGAAGTGCTAATCTTGTTGCCTGGACCCAGTCCAGACCGAACATTGAGGCAACAGCCAGCAGAAGGCTCTGAAAAATGTCACAGGCCCAGAAATAGCAAATTAATCTTTATCACAGAACCTCCAGGGCAGGCAAAACAGAAGAGGGTGGGGGGTAGAGAGAGGAAGGAAAAGAAGAAAAATCATTACAAATTAACACTCCCTCCCCACCCCCCTCCCAACCATTCCCTGACAAATTGGGTCTCTGGGATTAGATCACAATGGCCTAGTTACAACCCCCACCCTCTCTAGGCTTATCCTTCACAGAGAAAGATGTGGCTCCCTCCATTCACAACTGAACAAAACTGGTAACATCCTGAAGACCTCCGAATGGAGGCACAGCTGGTTATGGAGAGGAAGGTATCAGCACCTAGGACAGCAACTGTTTCCCACCAGAACCCAGCTCTTGCAGTAGAGCGCGCGCGCACACACACACACACACACACACACACACATGAGCCTTAGTAGAATATCCCCAATTACACCAAATTAGGAGGGACAGCTAACACCTCAGAACTAACAAAATGAATTTCAACAGGGACAATGGTAAAGGTACTACATTTGGGCAGGAAAAACTGAAATGCACAAATACAGGATAGGAGACACCTGGCCCCAAAAGCATTCATGTGAAAAAGATCAAGGGGTCTTAGCAGACTACAAACTAAATAGTGTGATGTGGTATCCAAAAGTCATAATGCAATTCTAGGCTGCCATCAATAGGATTATAGCATCCACAGGGAGCAAATAATGGTAAGATCCCACCTTGCTTGGTCAGACCTCACTTGAAGTCCTGTGTCCAGCTTTAGGCACCACAGTTCAAGGATACTGACAAGCCAGAACGTGTTGAGAGAAAGGCAATCAATACAGTAAAAGATCTGGAAGCCAGGCTCTTTGAGGAACAGTTTAGGGAACATGTTGGGTTTAGCTTTGAGAAGAAAAGACTGTGAGGTAAGATGATTACAATCTTTAATTGCCTGAGGAGCTGTCAAGTAGAAAATGGAGCAAGCCTGTTTTCCACAGCCACAGAGACTACAGAGAGAACAAATGTCTTCAAATTACACGAAAGCACAAGATTCCACCTAAACATTACCAAGAATTTATTAACTGTCAGAGCTGTTCAACAGTGAAATAGATAGCCTTTGAGAGTAGTAGACTCTCCCTTTTTGGAGGTCTCTGAGTGGAGATTGGATGGCCATGTCTTAGGAGTGCTTTAGTAGTGTGTTCTTGAATGGCAGGGGGTTGCATCAGGTGGCCATTTTGGTCCTTTCCAAAACGGCCACCAGTTCCATGATTCTATGATTAGCAGTGCACATGAGCCATGCTGATCCTCACACAGGGGAACTGTTCATGTCTGCGGCCCCCATAAGACCACTTTCAAGGCCAATCATTCAGAACTTACCAATCATGAGGCAAGACAAGCAAGGGACCCCCTTCAGAAAAATGGATCCAGCGTCCCTTTGAGAGTGAGAGTGAGGCATGGGCATATTTGACCCATTTGGGCCAATCCAATGATTTGAGCCTCAATGAAATCTGCATTCCTGCATAAGATCATGATAGGCTTAGGTGGGTAGGTAATATTTTTGGGAAACTGGACTTAGTATCAAACTAGTGGAAATGGGAGAGAAGGATTTTTTCCTCCTGAGACATAAACCATCCTAGTGGTCCTTGTGCCATTGGGCTTGCAATCATCCACTAAGGCTATGCTCATGTGGGAGAGCCATTTGTTTGGACTTGTGCCTTCAAGTGGGAACTGGGTGTGCAAGTGCTACCATTTGTGTGATCCCGCAACTATACAAAGGTGCTGTCAGTCACAGAAATGGCAACAGCAATTTATCCAACTCTCAGTTCATGCCAATGTACCTAGACTGCTCTTGGCCCTGAATGCCCCAGGCAATCTCACACACGTGAAAGCCAGACTATTTGTCTATGCCAATTCCAGGGCTGTTGAAGAGTGTGGAGACAATAAATAGAAATTAAGTTTTCACTTATAGTCTCTTATAGTAGCGGTGCTTTGTCTCCATCCACCGGCCAGATTGGACTTGCAATCATATATTGGGACAAGCATAGGAAGGCCCTGCACAGAAAGACTCATTAATATTTTTTTTGGAATTCACTAATATAAGTTAAGGTGTTGGTGGCCACTAGCTCTGAGAGTGGTTACAAAGGTCTTGCCAAATTCACTCGGATGAGATAGAATGGGGTAAATCTGTTCTATCAAGAGCTATTGGCATTTATAGCCAACTGTGTGCCTTTGAATGCTAGATACTGGGGGTCAAAAGCTGGTGGTGATGGAAGTGTGCAGCAGTCATTGCCTTCATGTTCTTGTGAAAGGCTTTGTTGGAAACAGCATGCTGGACTAGGTGGTCTGAGCTAGCGAGCTAATTCTGCTTATGCACTTGTGTTGATTTAGAAGTAGGCACAGAAGGGCACAGCTGAATGGAAGCACGGCAGTATGGGGACAGGAAGCACTGGTGGGTCTTCTGCTGTCAGCCAAGAGCGGAATAGCAAAAGGGATGCAGCTCATACCTGAGGAACATTAGATTAGATGCTTCAGATGGAATAGCAGAGAGAAGTTCTGAGCACCTGGATGATGCGGCAGGAAGCCACAGGCAGTGTTGTGAATCAGGATACCCATCTCATGAGGTTGAGTTGAGCTTGATGTAAACAGATCCAGCAAAAAAATCTACCAGCTTTCCTTTCTCGTCAGTTTGCAGTGCGTCCTCCTCACCTGCATGATTTCCAGCCCGCTCCTCCCATCCCATGTCCCTGTTTTAAGCCCCCATGTCTCTTTATTTCAGACATGGAAAGGGGTGGGGGTGTTACTGCAATGCAAAAGATACCCTCGTTGCTGGGGTAACAAGCTGATGATGGAGGAACAAATCCTCCAGTGTTTCCATTGGACTCTCTCTTCCAAGAGCCCTTGGCAATTTCTTGAGAAGAGACTCTCATCAGGGGACTCAAGCAGATTCCTGCCACAGGACGCAAAGCCTGCCACCATTGTTTGCATGTGTTTGGTACTGGATATCAGGGAGAGGAGAATGTCTGCTCCACACTGTCCGCAGAACCAACAGGCACACTGAATCCTAATGCTGCTGCATAGCTCCTCCTCCCTACCTCTCTTTCTCTCTCACACACATAATTTTTAAGGGAGGAGAACTGTGGCAATAGAATCTAGAGGCTCCTTCATATTCCCCTTCCTTCATTCTTTCTGCTTAATGCAGGGTGGAGGAAGGTGGCAAGGGTCTTCTCCATCTCCCCAGAATGTTTCGGATCACCTACCCTGCAAACAGTGGTAGTTCACACATCTCCATATTCCCCCAAAACACTTGATTAGTTAATAAATAAATATACCACCTTTCTCTTTGTTCAGGACCCAAGGCAGCTTGATCTTATAGTAGTACCTACAACCAGAGATCCACCAACCTCCATCTCCCTTATCTCACGCACAGATGCGTGTGTGCATGTGTGTGTCTTCTACGTCCGTGCTTGGAATGTTGAACACTCCTCCGTGGTAGCTTTCTCCATGTTCTGCATCCTCCCCGCTTTATACATGCAACTCTCTTGCTCCCTTCCCTCATTACAGACTTTTCCATAATTAATAAGGCAGACAGAAGGGAGGGGGAAAAAGACCAAAGACCTCTAAGACCAAGGGGTGCAAGGAGGCAGTATAAAGAGATGGGGATCTTGGATGCGGAGAGGCAGAAGCACAGACACAGCGAGATGGACAAAAGCAGAGAACCAGCTACAGAAGCCCCATCACGTTGGAAAATAGACAAAACATGGGGGAACTGCTGGGCGTGTGCCCACGGACAGACACAAGATGGATGTGGGAGGGAAAGAAACAAGAGGCACAAGGATGGGTGTGGAGACAGAAAGAGGGAGGGCAGGAGGAAAAAGGGGGCTTCGCGCTGCGGAAGGGCAGGTGAGAGGGCGCCCGCCAAGCCTTCGCAGCGAGCGGGGCGCTGGCTGGCACCGGCAGGGCGGGGGGCGCGTCTGCCTCGGTGGCGAGTGCCCAGCCGCCCCCGCCCCCCTCCGGCAGCCCCGGGGATGGGATGGATTAGGAGGCAGGAGAACAGCTGCGCCTCCGCTCTGGCCAGATGGCTGCCCAGGACCAGCAGGGCGCGGAGGGAGCCCCGCTCCGGCACCCAGCCCGCCCGCCCCCGCTGGCAGCCCCGGCGCGGCCCCACCGGCCCGCCCGCCCGCCCGCCCGCCCGCCGCCGTCGGGGCGCCTCCGCTCCCTCACTCACCTTTGTTGCCGAGGGCGCAGGAGACCAGGAGGGGGAGGAGGGGGAGGAGGGAGGCGAGGGGCTGGCCCCGTCCCATCTTGGAGGGGTCCCGAGGACACCACGGAGGTGCGCTCCGGCTTCCCGGAGGGGCTCTCTTTTTGGGCGGCTCTCGCCTGCCTCGCCTCCCCGGAGGTCGGCTCGCTCGCTCTCTCTCTCCCCGCCGCCCTGACACCTGGGACGGTCTGCCGCGGAGAAGAGGGCTGGCTGGAGCGCGCCTCGGGCTAGGCAGGGCTGGAGCCTCCTGCCGCTTCCTCCGGCTGCCTTCTCTGCCCCAGCCCAGCCCCGGTACTGCAGCATGATGTCAGCAGCGCCCGACGCTGATTGATGGGCGCCAGCAGCCAATGCGAGGGGCGCCGGAGCCAGGTGCTGCAGGAGAGGGAGGGGACCGCGGCTGGGCGGGGGGCGAGGGCAGGAGCTGGGGAGGGGGTTCCAGGGCTTTCTCGGAGCGGGGCAGGCCCGACTGGGCGGGAGGGAAGGAGGGAGGGGCGGGCGCGTGGGGGGTTCGCGCGCTGCGCTCGCGCGCGTCCAGGCTGCCCGGAGAGGAACTTTGAGCGAGACTTCGGCCGAGTTGGTGGCCGGAGGGCGCCCCCGCTTCGCCTCGGCTTCTGTTCTGCGCCGCCGAGGACCTGGAGGAAGAGAGCGAGCGCTCGGGCTGGGCGCTGCCGGGCGGGACGGAACGAGGAGGGCGCGCGAGAACCTTCCTCGGGCGGGAAGAGCGCCTGCCACGCGCCCCAGGGCCGAGGCTCCCGGCGACGAAGGTCCCGGGGGAGCAGGGCGGGCAGGGAAAAGGCTTCTCTCGGTCGGGACGGGAGCAAAGAAGGATACCGACGAGCTGGACCGTGCCCAGAGGGGAGGACCGAAATGGGAAACGGCCTGGAGAAGAGAAGGGCAAGAGATGACACCATAGCCGTGTTTCATACTTGAAGGGGATGCCTTATGCAGGATGGAGTCAGCTTGTTTTCTCCTGGTCCGGAGTCTAGGACACAGAGCAACGGCTTCAAGCTACAAGAAACGAGAGTCCACCTGAACTTTAGAATAACCTCGTGATAGTAAAAGCAGTTTTACAGTGGAATATACTGCTGGAAGTGTGGTGGAGTCTCCTTTCTTGGAGGTTTTTTTAACAAAGGCTGGATGGCCATCCGTTGGGAATGCTTTGGGTGGGTATCTCTGCAAGGCAGGGGGTTGCACTCCGTGGCCCTTGTGGTCTCTTACAGTTCTATGATTCCATGATTCTACATCTCTGCAGGAGTTGTCTAGGGTAATGGCTGGTAGGCTGGGGTCTGCAGACCCCTGGGGATCCACAGAGCCCTCAGAGGGGATCTGCAAAGCCCTGCTGCTGGACACAAATAGCAGGACCAGCACTAGGGACGCGACAGTGGCAGGATGTGGGTGCTGAAACTGGTTCCTTGTTTGCATTTGCGCAGGTGCGTATGCCTGCCATCTTGTCTCTTTAGTCAGGGATGTGAAAGCACAGAAGGCCATTGCAGCAGGTGTGTGTACGTGCCTAAACTCCTCCCTTGTTTGCAAACAAGGGAGGAGTTTCAGCACCTGCACCCCCACTGTTACTCCACTGGAAAACCCTGTCCCGTGGTCTACAATTTTGATATTAAAATATGATTCAATGGGCCTGAGAGGTCACTCGGATGGGCACATAGGCAGCAATGGTCAAAGATGGAAAATCAGGTCAGGCGAGTAAAGTCACGTAGCCCCAGGAGACCTCAAGATGTGTAAACCCATAATAAACAAAGGGCCCACAGCCCCAGGAAGCCAACTTGAGGGGATTAGCATGTCTGCCCCAAGTTGAGCAAATATTCCATCAGGCAAGGACTATTGACATGAAGTCACACCAGAAACTAACACAGCCAAAGATCCTGAGACTCTGGCAACACCTTGCAATCCCATCACATGAAGGAAATTACCATGGTGGAGCTTTATTAGCGTTCCAACACCCATTGTTCTCCCTGGGACAGGATTAGTCTTCCAGCTACTTTTTCCCCTACAAATAGTCCCAGTTTTTGAGTGGTTCTTTGGATCACCCCTGGTCATCCCAGCAGACTGTTGCTCTATCCGTTGAGTGATGCCCTCAGCCCTCGTGCTGAGCCCCACTTCTCCACTGCCTTCCCAGGCCCAAGACTTCAGGAACAGGTGCAGTATTACCCCAACTACGCCCCTTCAATACCCCCCTGTCCAATTTTCTCTCTTTTGCTTCTTAATAGCTCTTGGGTGCGTGTGTGAGTGGTTGTGTTGCTGCGTGAGATTTTCATTCAATAAAATCATTTATTGGACATTTTTGTTTGGTTTTTGGCTTGGCCTGACCCCGTAAAAACTGACTAAAGAGACCCCGCTAGATTACCCTGCGTCTCTCATTGCTATTGCTTGTGCTCTGGCTAGTTTCCATTCGCCATCACATGGAGCACATTGAGGTGTCCCCCAAGGGGCCCCAGAAATCAGGGTAACACCACCCCGCTGCTGTTGCATCCTTGATGAAGGGACATGGTGGCAGGCATGTGCACATGCCCAAACTATGACTCTGGAGACCAGGGTTTGAATCCCCCCTCCGCCATGGAAACCCATAGGGTGACCTCAGGCGGGTCACATTCTCTCAGCCTTAGAGAAAGGCAAAGGCAACAAATTTTGCCAATAAAACCTCCACAGTAGGTTTGTCATAAGCCAGTTTTCCAAGGAGAGAGACATGATGGCTAGAAGGAACCTCTCCCTATCATCGATTCTTTGTTGTTATGTGCCTTTAAGTCACTCCTGAGTCATGATAACCCCAAGGTGAATGTATCACACAGGGTTGTTTTTCCAAGATTTGTTCGGAGGAGGTTTGCCTTTGCCTTCCTCTGAGAAAATGTGACATGCCCAAGGTCACCCCGTGTCTGAGAACAGATTTGAATCCTAGCTTCCAGAAGCCTTAAGGAAATAAATAAATATTTGAATATTTCAATGAATATTTTAATATTTAAATCTAAATTTAACCATTTAAACCATGAGTTAATTCTTGGGAATTCCTGGCAACAAATTGGTTTTATTGGGGATCCTTGGTAAAGAAAACATTAAGAACCACTGGTCTAGGTGGGTGCTTCACTTGTGGACATAAACAGCTTGATTTCTCAGTCTCCAGACACTCTACAGTTGATCTATAGCAAATGAAAGTGTGAATCCCACCACAAGAAAAACCTTCTATGAGAGTTGGTGAAAGCTTTTGGGGACTCATTCAGTCCTAGTAGTTCCCGTTGTCGAGGGAGTTGAACCAGACTGTAGGAGTCCTTGGAAGTAACTCTCAAGAAACAAAATATACGTCATCTTCTGTCAACTGTGTCCTTCAACACTCTACATTGGTCAAACAAACCAGTCTCTGTGCCAGAGGATAAATGGACATAAATCAGACACTAGGAATGGTAACACACAAAAATCAGTTGCAGAATAATCTTCCTGAATATTCCATCTTGGACTTCAGAGTGCACCCCTTGAACAAAAACAAACTTCAAAGGAAGACTGAAAAGAGAAACAGCAGAACTGGAATATATCCACAAATTCCAGTCCATCAACAGAAGGTTGAACAGAGACAATAGTTTCCTGGCACACTTCACATATTATAACTAGTTAATACTCCTCTTCATGAGGGTTCTCCTGCCCATTTTTATCTCCTTTCTAGTTCCCAGTCAGCATCACACCACACTCCAGAAAGTCCCTCCACCATTCATATGGTTATCTACACATCTTGGGCCATTTCTGCACTATTATTCCACTTTCAACATCCTATCGAATCCTGGAGTTTGCAGTTTAGGGAGGGGCCTTTAAGGATTCCATAGGATGTTGAAAGTGGAATAACACCATAACAGCCTAGTGTGGAAATGGCCCTGGCTTTAGACAATATCTTTCCTCCCACCTTTGTCCCCTGACAGCCATCATTAAAGCTGTCCCCTCCACACCATAGTCACAAGTTTTGCATTTCTATTGCTATTCACACGCACAACCTGCTCATTCACAGATACATGTGTCCCTAGAAACTACATTCCATGCATCTGATGAATTAGATTTTCAATTTCTTTTGCTTAATCTTAAAGGTGCTACAATATCCCTTTGCATACTCTTTAGAAACAGTTATTAACATTTAGTAAAGCGAGAAGTTTGAAAAGGTAACTTGCTTTCTTAGTGCTGGCATGTCATTGGATTTTTAACAAAAACAGCAACAAAACATTAAGCTACCAGCCTGTATTACAAAACCCATCATTCTCTTCCCAGGCACTGCTACAGGAGGCACACAATACAAGCCAGCCCTTTGAACTGGGGCTCTTCCTCCTCAGCCATTTGGTTTTGCCCCGATGGCTGTAATACTACCTCAGAAGTTAAGAGATACACTGCACAAGGAGTGTTATCCCTCATTAAGTGAGAGAAGTAGTGCATGTGTGAATGAGCCTGAAGAAAATGTTGGGTCACCAAATGGAAAGGAGGCCCTTGGGCAGTTTGCAATGCGTGTACTGGCAGAATGGGTAAAGGGACAGAGTTCCCCTGACAACTGAGCATTCCTTGGGCAACTTTAGGCAGTTTGGGAGGCAATAGGGAGACAATAATGATAATTTGCTAAAGCTGCTATTTTTGTTTCAGACCATTCCTATAATTAGCAATGAGTCTGTTTTTAAAAAATGGCAAAGAGATATTTCACACTTTATATGGAATGGGAAGAAACCAAGAATCAAACATTAAATACAATGTGATGCCAAAGAAAGAGGTGGACTATCACTTCCTAACCTGAGACTCTACTTTCATGCAAGTTGTTTAGAATGGTTTCAAGAGTGGGCACAGTTATCCAATAGTAGACTCCTGGCTCTAGAAGGCATCGATTTAGCTTTTGATTGGCATGCTTATATTGGATATAACAAGGATATAGTCCACAGCGACTTTAACAACCATTTTATACGAAGACCAATATTAAAAACTTGGAAAAAATATAAGTTAAGGATATACCCAAAAACACGCTTATGGCTGTCACCACAAGAAGCAATTTATAAAAGAGAATATTTTACAAGATAGATGGATAACATACAAGGATTTAATAAAAACTCATGGCGGCTCTACTAGAATAAAATTATGGGAAGAATTAAGAAAAGAGGGTATCAACTGTCATTGGTTATTACAGAGACAATTGAATGAAAAATTCAAAATGGATTTGAAAATAAATGGCTTTCAAACAGAAAGGACAAACTTTGATGAGTTAATATTGGAGAAGGAATCCCAAATAATATCTGAAATATACAAAATTTTGTTAAGATGGGATACTGAAGAAGAGGTTGTCAAAGAACCAATGATACGTTGGGCCCAAAGTTAGGCCATTCAATTGAATTGGCGAACTGGGAGAAGACTTGGGAGAGAAGATTGAAATATACAGAATTCCTGTCAGAATTTAAAAGAAAATATCTATAAAATGCATCTACAGTGGTACCTCCCTCCTGAGAGACTGGCAAAGATTTATAATTGTAGTGACAAATGTTGGAAGTGTAGAAGTGAGAAGGGTACCTTCTACCATATGTGGTGGACATGCCCAAAAGCTAGGAAATATTGGAAACAAATACATCTGAGGATTGAAAAAATTCTGGGAATACAATTTCACATGTCACCACAAATGTATCTACTGGAAATGCCAGAAGATGAATTGGAAAAAAATATGATGAAATCTTATTTTATATGACTGCTGCTGCAAGGATTAACTATGCTAAAAATTGGAAAAAAGCAGATATATCCAACATAGAAGACTGGGAATTAAATCTATATGACTTGGCAATTATGGATAAGATGACAATATTAATAAGAGGGATCTCTCTTGGGAAGTTTGTTAAAAAATGGGACCCTCTTACAAATTTTTTTAAAAGCAAATGGGGAGATTTGATGGTAGCGAGCTTTATAGATTGAAGTGAGAGAGATGAAAAGAGATATGAACTTTATTTAGCTTATGTTAACTATTCATAATATGATAAATACTGTTATATAGTAAGAATGTTAAGATTTAACGCTACAAAAGAGATAATATCAGTAGTGCCCTGATGCATTTAAAGAAAGGAAATGGATCCTCATCTATCTAGCTAAGGACCAACTAGTCAGGAAGCCAGAGAGGAAGAGGAACGATTGGAATTGTATCTGAAGAAGTTAAAAGGTGCGTAGATATGTCCTAAGATATGTTGAATCATGTTATATACTATGTGTATTATCACATTATTATATTTATTATACTTAAGCTTCGCCTTTAGAAATCTTCCTATTTAGGTGTGAATTGTTTGTATAGGTGTGTATGTATGTGTTACTTTTCAAGAATTTTATGTTCTTTTTTTAATAAAATAAAAAAAATTAAAAAACAATGATATTGGCCCTCCTTGTCCAGTTTGTAGGAAGGATTACTAATACAACCCCCTGAAGTGCTTTGAAGAAAACTGTGCAAAAGAGCAGCCCCTCTGAGTGCATGTAGAGTTTATTTCTCTCCACATGGGTAACTGGCATCTGGCACTAGATAGTCAAGCCTCCTGATAATTTCCAAAGAGGAATATGCTCCTGCAGATTGGATGTGGGTGGGTGCATTCAAGTCACCTATTGCCTTATGAGGACTGCATGCATTTCACAGTGGTTTCTTAGGCAAGGAATACTCAGAGGTGGTTTTCCCAGTTCTTTCTTCTGAAACATAGCCCACAGCACCTGGCATTTGTTTGCAGTCTCCCATCCAAGTATTGCCCAGAGCTGATCCTGCTTAGCTTTCAAAAATCAGGGTTTTTAGTCCCCAGAACATTTTTATCCTTTTAAAAAAAAAAACACTGGGCAGCCTTTTCCGTTTTCCAGCAAACCAATGAGTCCCCATAGTGAGCAATCCTTGACGCCCACGCTGGGGAGCCAGTTCCTCTGAACTCCGTGGGGTTTTTTTCTGACTCAACAACCAAGTTTCTGACGTGTGAGACAAAGGGGTCCTGGGTCCCCCCATGCGCTCATGAGGTCGCCTGGGGTAAATCACTTTTTTGAGACCGGCCCTCTTCACGGACCTGTGTGGAAGGTCCTCATCTACCTGCGAGAGCCCTGGTCACAGGGGAAAGTCTTGATGCGCGCTCTCTCAATGTTAAGTTATTCTTAAGAAGCGTGAGAGTACTGCAGAGGCCATTTCCGCACATTTCCGGATCGGCCCCTCCCTAAACTGCAAACCCCAGGATTCCGTAGGAGGTTGAAAATGGAATCATAGCGCTGTAGCGGGTTAGTGCGGAAACGGCCAGAGTCAGGCAGTTTAAAGTTTCAAGCTGGGGCATGCGCTGAGTACGTTAAACCGAGCCTTCTCATCCCAGCCAGGAAAAAAAGGGAGCAAGAGGAGGGAAGGCGCCCTCCTCCAGAGCCCCCGCCCTCCCCACTTCTCGGGGCCGGAACTGGGAGACTCTTACGGCGGTGGGAGGCCGGCAGCGGCAGCCGTATATAAAGACGCCTCGGGAGTGGAGCAACCGGGAGGGCAGGCGGTTTTCGCGACCTGGACAGAAAGGATCCGGGGCTCCGAGCTACAGGAGCCGCATCGCTGTCCTCCCACCCTGCGCGCCCTCTCTTTTTCTTCCTTCCTTCCTCCTTCACCGCGAGTGTTGCTTCGATCGCTTCGGCTCCCTGCTCCCTCTCCCTGCTCTTTCTCTTTCACACGCCTTCTCCTCCCTGTTCTGTCCCTCTCCGATTCTCCGATGCCTCCCAACCTCACTGGCTACTATCGATTCGTCTCCCAGGACAATATGGAGAACTATCTTCGTGCCTTAGGTAAGCGCCGCTCCCCCTTGGCACCGACACCCCTCCCATCCCCCACTTCGCCCGGAATGAATGTGATCTGTAGTTTCAGCAACCTGGCAATACATAAAATTCAGTTTGGGGGCATATAAAGGCAAGGTCTTTAAACACTGGTTTAAAGCATGTGCAGAGTGCATTCTAAACCTCAAGGGAGTTGGTGAAATTAGACCATTATTCCACTTTCAACATCCTCTCCCTAAGCTGCAAACCTCAGGATTCCATAGGATCTTGAAAATGAAATAATAGCACTATAACAGACTAGTGCGGAATGGCCCTAGTCCCACCCATGTATTCCGGATTTGGAAGGCAGATAATCCAGGCAGAGTTAAACTCTGGCACCTTCCTTTTCTGTTCATTTTTAAAAGATTACAATACTAATCCTTTCTAAACCATTTATTGGCAACATCTTATTGCTCCACGTAGCACTGATACAGTTCAGTATTTTCAAGTGCTTGACGTGTATCATCTCATTGCAGCCCTTACTACACGGACTTGTACAATGGGGCTTACGCTGTTGTTGCTTCTGTGTTGTAAACGTGGGAGGATGGTTTCTCAAGGGTGTCTAATAAGCTAGAGGCACCGCTGAGACCTTCAGATGAGGATCTTCCTAGTGTCAAAGTTAGTCTTAGCCAGGATGCCATTTCTCAGGTCAGGTTGGTTAGGAAAATGAGTCACCTACAGAAACAACTGTCTTTGCAGGAATCCTGTAAGTCCTCTTCTATCAAATATGCATTTGATTATGTAAACTGTCTTGGATGGGAGTAGAGAAGGCAAGATATGAGTTTGCTGCAATCTGTTGCATTTTTGTTTCACCCCACCCCCTTTGTTACTGAGGCAGGGTGGTCAATGGTGGAGGATAAACAACAATTTTTTTTAAAAAAAATATTTTTATTAGAACAGTTTTCATGTATAGTATAAACTACCCCTAGGGTAGTACAAACTGACAGACAAAGACATTTAAAGAGCAACTGATTATCTACAAGCTAACTACAAAATCTAACTACTAACAAATAACTAACACTAAAAGAAATTACACACACCCATTTTTCCACTTAGTTTTCACCCCTTCAGATGATGGATATAATGGCAGAATATTGAGCTACCTCCAAATCAAAACTGTTCTGTGCATGTTACTGCATGCTAGGTTCCTCACCTATTTTACTTATGTTCTCATGCCATCCTGATTAGACATCAATGTTGCTCTGAGGAAACTGGTTTGCCTCCTGAAGCCAGACAAAGAGATCATCCACAATGGAGACCACATGACTATCCGCACATTAACTTCGCTTCGAAACTACATCATGGACTTTGACCTGGGGGTTGAGTTTGAAGAGGACTTGGGGCCAGTGGATGGACGCAAGTGCCAGGTAAGAGGCAGAAAAAACTGTGCCTCTTAGACCGTGGGAACAAGTCAGTTCTGTGGTAGAATGACGTCCAGGCAAGGTAGGATTACGTTGCCAAAATTGTTCCAGGCACACACATTCTTGGCTATGCGATGCACTGCCTCAGCAGGGCCCAAAGGCTAGCTCTCTGTCTACCTGACAAGCAGAAAGAAGGCCATTCTCATGTTATGAAAAAGCTCTAATTTGTGCAAAGACAAAGAACCAGTCTTATGAGTGGTCTATTCACAAGTTGGGATTTTTAAAAATATTCTGGGCAGCATCTGTGTGCCACAGTGCAGGAATGCTTCTTCTGTGTCTTCTCCCATGTTATATCACTCACGCATTTAGACAACCTGCATGCAAACGAGGGCGTCTTCTTTACACAGAGGAGGCTTCAGGTTACATGAGGACTCCATGTGTGTGCTGCTGAAATAACTGTACTGTCAAGTGCTTTATGAGGTATAACAGACAGAGCCTGCCCTTTCTTCTTGCAACCCCAGGCAGGCAGCAAAAGTCACTGATTACCCTGATGAGCAGCTAGACACTGTTCTGGGGAGCCTTCAGTTTGGTGGGCAAGACGTCAATGAAGTCTGATTGCACCAAGAACATAATCCCATCTCTCATTACTTTCACAGAATCCTCTGGGGTAGTTTGTTTTTCCATAAGACAAGGTCTTTTATGGGCATTCTCCAGCTGTTGTTGTTGTTGTTGTTGTTTTTTAATTTTAAGCCACATATTTGCACAAGCCTTACTTCAACACCATTCTGTTCCTACATAAGGGCTGGGCAAAGATTAGTTTGTTCCTAAGAGCCAGTGATATTGCTGCTCCTGCAGTAGCAGCAGTAGCTAAAGAAAACTTCTTTTTCGTAGTGATATCTGGATGCTGGGTAAGCAGTCCACCTTTGGCTAGGTACAGCTTTCAGTAAAGGTTCTTGACATATAGATGCCTGGCAAAGGAAGGCAGAATGTTTACATAATTCAGCAGCAACAAAGAACATCTTGAATATTCAAAGTACTTGGCATTATTTTGGTCATCTTTAACTGCTTTGGAAGGGAGGCCCAAAAGAGTGAGTGCTTGTTTTAAAGCAGGGGTGGGCAACTCATAACCCTCCTATTGTTCTTGGACTGCTACTCCCAACATCACCTACCAAAACTATCCATACTAGGAAAGATGAGAGTTGTAGTTCAACAATATCTGGAGCCCAAAAGTTGGTCATCCTTAATTTAGGACAAGTTGGTCATCCTTAATTTAGGACAATATGCTTCACTCCCAATTTGAAAATCTTTGACTATTGACCATGTTGGTTGAAGCTCATATGAGTCAACAACTAAAAATATCAAGAAGGTTTGTTTGCTGCTGCTTTGAAGTTTCACATTCATCATTATTTTACAATATAAATTGCATGTGCAGTGGGCTCAGTTTAAATCAGGACCACAGGAGAGAAATGTTTAATACTGTCCCCACACACCTTGGGCTGATCGCATTTGGGCCCTGCGCTCACCCCAAAGTAAAATAAGCTAACATGCATTTGTTATCAATAACTTTAATGTCTGTTCTATCCCTCCCTCTGAGGTTCACAGCTGAGCAAGAATTCTTCTTCTGAGCCCTCCCTAATCCTAGGCTAGCACTCTAGTAAATGCATTTGCTACTTCCATTTTAGCAACTAAGAGATATGAATCTAGAAACAAATCTAGAGAAGGCCATAAAACTGAAGGAGCTAAACTGTTATCTACATTCAGATGACAATACAACCAGCCAGGGATCCAAGCAAATCCTGGCTTATCAGGAATGATCAATTTGCTGGTGGGTGCTACCTAACTTGTGGCAGGAACAGTAAAACAAGGAAGCTGTTAGTACAGTTGGCTATTAATTGTTTCTCAGGACAAACGATTATCCACCATTTGGATAACATAGCTATTCTGATACAGATGGAAGTGATGGCACAGCATGCATTAGCAGTCTGCTCCTGCCTGATAAACTAGGGTATGCAGGGGTCTCTTGTTGTTTGTGCAGTTGTGTTCAGTTTCTTCAGTATTATAGCCATTCTCTACATTATTTTCTAGGCTCTGATCCTTTCCACTGTGTGAATGCAGCCATGTGGGCAGTCCTGTTCATGGAGGCAAATCTTCAGCAGCTTATCTTCTGCCGTTTGCATACATTCGTATGAATAATTGGAAAGGAGTGTTTTCTTTGTTTTGGGATAGTTTGGAATATCAGCCAAAGTGGTTCCTTGAGCCATATAGATATAGTCTCATCTCCACTGAATTCTCACTTCCCATTTCAGTCCATAAAAAGCCAAATATACCTTTGGGATGCCTGAAATAGCATTTATACTTCGTTCTGAAATGAATCCAACTCTGACTATAAAAGCTATACTTCACAGCCATGTAAAAGCTGTGGATAAAATTTTGTTTCTTGGATTTCAAACTTGGGATGACTTACTGTCCCCAGTAGGGTTTGCTCAATTTCAGGAGCACTAAAATATGTTCTAGTTTTGCTCTGTTTAATCCAAATGGCCCTTCCAGAAAGCTAAATCATCCAGTATTGTGAAGATTGGGTCAGGATATGTAGCAATTACATTGTTTTCAAATAGTCAGATAGCCTTTTGCATGCTTAAATTATCTTGTAGTTTCTATAACAGAAGTGGAAATTATGCGGCCTTCCAAATGTTATTGAATTCCAAACCCCTGCAGCCTTAGCCAGCATAGCCAGTGATGAGGAATGCTGTGAGCTGTAGTCCAAAACACCTGAAGGGCCACATAGTTCCCATCCCTACCATATATTGACCTTGCAATGGAAGAAGGTGCTGTCCTGCACTCTGCAGTTCGAGGAGGGGAGATGCTGAGACCGAATGTGTGGTTTACATAGCTACTGAATTCATGGAAGAAAAGAGTTTCAAAAGCAGGCTCTTCTATTTCATAGTTTAGGCCATTTCCACACTCACTGTTATAGTGCTCTTATTCCTTTCAGCATCCTGTGGAATTCTGGGATCTGTAATTTACTGAGGCCAAAGAGCTCTCTGGCTGAAAATTCTGAATCTTCCTCCCTAAATTGCAAATCCCAGGATTCTACAGGATGTTGACAGTGGAGTAATAGCACTGTAACAGTATAGCGTGGAAATGGCCTTAGTCTTCTAAATGGATATGCAGTCTCAAACACCTTAAGTAAACATACTCTGAAATAAATGGGATATACTTGTAGGTAGCTGCAGTCTTAGGCCACTCTGTGTGTGTGTATGTGTGTGCGTCCCTTAACAAATTTCCTTCTCTGAAGGAAGGCATATGTCAGCTAATGCTGTTACTTATCTTTCCTGTGTCCCCCTTCCTGTACCTTCAGACTGTCGTTTACTGGGAAGGAGATCAACTGGTGTGTGAGCAGCGAGGAGAAAAGCGAAACCGGGGCTGGAGACACTGGCTAGAAGGGGATCAGCTTCATTTGGTGAGAAAGGGGCCCCAGCCAACTTCCCCCACCACAGAGGAAGCCTTTGGGAAATTCCTGCAGAGATTTTCAGAAGCCCAGAGCAGCTGGCCTCCCCTGCCTACAACCCTTGAAAAGCCCAAGCAAGGCCCCATGAGTTATGTGCCTTCTCTGGAGGCAACGGCCCCTGGCAAAAACATCCTTCCCAAGAGTTCAAAAGTTGACTTGGCTGAGCTCAGCGGGAGCCTCTCATTGTCCTCCACTCTCTTCCTTGAAATTTGACTACCGCTGATTGGGTGGGGTTTAAGAAAGGGAAGGATGATTAGATCAAAGCACGACATCCCTGTGCATGATGCTCCTTAACTCTTGATGTTACTATTGGCAGACAGCGTGTTTGTGTCTGCATGAGATTCCAGTCATCAGTTCAACAACAGCAACAAGTTTGGAGGAGTAAGGGAAAATACTGCCACCTCCTAAAGAGCAGGGGTGTGTATATCTTTCTAGACTGCACTGTATCCCAGCCCATAGTATTTCTCACCAACCCTATTGTATGAGGGGGTCTCCACCATCTGTGGATATGTGGGGCAGCTGTGCTGAATCAGTGTAGAATTCCTGAGAAAAGCTCGGTCACAGATGCCTGCAGGGGGAGAGGGAGGTAGAAGGAACAGGAGGTTGTTGTCACACAAGAAGGGGTAGCAGGATTCTCCAAGCTTGTGCTGAGTGTATTTCAGGTTAGTGGCAGCCTCACCACACAGCAGATCCTGGGTTACACAAGAAAGAGCATTTCATAAAAAGGAAACTGTACTTAAGAGGCTACAAAACAGGTTTATTCAAAGCCTGAAAGAGGCCTTGAATGACATACAACAACAGTGCCACACAACAACTTGTATCAATAGAACCAGCTTCACTTTGGAGTATAAAGCTACTATTTGAATGACTGAAGAGTAATAGAGTACATATTCCATTCATTAACTTCACAAAACTTATTGATAGAAACAGTCCACATGCAGGATTTCCCTGCATGTGGCTGAGTTAGGTATCTTTAGAACAAGGATGGATGGATGGATGGACAGATGGATAGACAGACAGACAGAATGAATAATGGCAGCTTTGTGATATCTTTATTAAGCTGAACAAAAGGTGCTAGCATTGGAAGCTCACTGGTTTTCAAAGGTCCCTGTATGAGGACTTGGTTTTGAAGAACTAGGTAAAGCATTTTAAATTGGTTTCCACTGGCACACTTGTATCTCCAGACCCAGAAACATGAGACCTTCCTGGGAAGATCAGTGAACTCTGCCAAAAAGAGACTTAGTTTCACTGGACAGCAGCAAAGCAAATCCCAAAGGAAAAGACTTCATGGCAACCATGGAGAACAGAAACTTAGCGGCCCTCTTTTACCACTTGTATTCCTGTTGCGTCTTTTTTTTTTTTTTTTGGTGAGGGATGTGGTAGCAACCCAGTTTTCTGCATGAACACATTCTCACTGTAATTCCCAGATCCAAAGAGGAAAACCTGCAGGATTTTATGACTTTAGCAACATCACTTTTGTTTCTCAAACTATGGCCGTTTCTGCACAGGGTATTTGAAACGGTGCAGTCTGTGCTCCAGGGAGGGCGTCTGCACCTGGGAGCGGACTGGGTACAGACTATTTAACGTAGATCCGCACCTCAGCCCGCTCCGGAACAACCCCAAGTGGTCATCCAGCGTGCTTTTGAAAACCCTGTTTCTGTTGGTTTTTCAAAAGCACGGAGCGCGCCAGTGCGAGCCTGCTCCCTTGTGCAGATTTGCAGACTCGCATCAATGCTGAGGGCAGGCTTTAGGCTGGCAAGCTTCAGCGGTTGGTTGAGACCCTTGACCAACCGGAATCCGCCGTTTTCGATGCCAGAGCAGTGCGGAGCGACAAGCATGCACTGCTCCTGAGCAGCCTGGACCAGACCGGGGAGCCATAAGACCCGGTAAGTAGCAACATGGGGCGATTCCCTCGCCCCGTGCGGAAATGGCCTATGGGTATATTTGCCTAATGAAGAAACCAGTGAGTTTCAAAAGCTAGTGTAATGTGTTATGTGCCTTCTCCTTTGCTTAATAAAGCTATCACCAAAGTGTATTTTGGATTTTGTTTAATGATCAACAACATAGGTATTGAAATGAATTGGAGCTGCTGCTTCTGTTCAGGAATTTCAGGGCCTTTCTGCACTACACTGTTACAGTGCTATTATTCCACTTTCAACATCCTGTGGAATCCTGTGGCTTGCAGTTTAGGGAGGGGCATTTAGAATTCTCAGCCAGAGAGCTCTTTGGCCTCAGTAAACTACAAACCCCAGAATTCCACAGGATGTGCAAAGTGGAATAATAGCACCATAACAATGTAGTGCGGAAAGGCCCTCAGTTTCCTTATAAGTAGCTCGTGTTGGAGCAGGTCCTGATGGCTTGTGCTAAAAGTGGGCACAATATGTTGATTGTGTACCTGAAGCCACAAAAACCTTAGCACAGGCAATAGTTACGCAGAGGTTTGTCAAACTTGGATGCGAAAGTCAGGCTGCATAGTGGGTTTGCACAAGACAGCAGCAGCATTTTGGTAGCCTGTTTCTCTTCCTGCCGCTGCCTCTTTTCAGAACAGATCTGGTTATTCCTTTAGACTTTAGAGCTCCTACAATCAAAAAGTAATCAGCAGGGTGGGAGCAAGGATGGCTTGAGCTCTTCTAAGACTAAACTGGGGGTGTGAACATCCCCTCCTCAAAAAAAATCTCCTGGAAAAATTGGACTGTGGAGATTCCCATGTAGCTGAACCTCCTCAGGAATTATCAGTCAGAAGTGTACTAAATAATCAGGCACTAAGAAAACTGAGAAAGCTGTTGTTGTTGAGTTATCTCAAGCAAATAAAAGCTGCCTGCAGTCTATCCAGTGTACAATTCCTTTGGAATAAGCTACACCAAACACATGGAGAGCACTTCTAAGTGTACCTTGTGCTTGTAAGAGTCACCATATTTAAGGCTGATTGAATAATAAAGGATGGGGAATGCAGGTAGCTCTCACCTGCAAGTAGCTGGAAGGAAGGAAATTCAGTAGCAGTTCACCTGTCATGGTTGAGAACTCCACCTTAAAAACAGGTCTGGTGTTCCTGATAACATCAACAAATGATTTTAAAATGCAAGAAATCTGTACATTTTAACTATAAGGACCTATAAGTTTTGCTGTGGATCTTCTCCATTCCCCAAAATATGAAATGTTAAATAGTGATCCTGCCTTAAATATGTTGTCCTCACGCTGTTTACAGCACCCTATTTGCACCCAGTGTTGCTCACCCAGGACAAACACAGATTGTAGTCCAAACCATTAGTGGAACTGAGATGCTTTGTGAGAAATGCGCCCAGACTCCAGGCATAACGATGTCTCATTTTCCTTTTCTCTCTTCCTTAGCGTATGACAGCAGAGGATGAGGTTTGCACCCAGGTTTTCCAGAAAGTAAAGTGATCCTGAACAAAGCATCTGCCTTGAACCAGATGTTAACTTCTGGATACAGTTGACATTAGAACTTAAAACTAGGACCAAAATCAAGCAAACACACCTTTTGCCTTGTCTTTTAAAAAATTCTTTTGATTAAAGTTATACAGATGATAAACACCTCTGGGTAAATGTCTTCTTGCTAAGTGGTGAGTCAGCAGTTTTCCCCCAAGTATCAAAATACGTAAGCAATGTATTACCAGTCATCTTCCCCTTTCCATTTTGCCACCTCTTATGTCAGACCAATACTATTTCCACATGATGACACTCTTCCATGTCATTGTGCTGCAATCCTGGATCCGAAAGGAAACGAGCCAGCAACATCTGCTCCATACCTGAAGTGGTACCACCTTTTCCTACCCCAGTGTAGCCAGGCAGTTTCCATTGCTGCATTATGGAAAGAAATGTTGCTGTTGTGCTTCTGCGGCTTCCGCATGGCCAGGAGCAACAGGAGCACCGTGCAATCGCAGGCACAAAACAGATTCTTTCTGTTTTGTGAAAACTGCACAAGTGCGACACTTGGGGATGGGATGGTAGCAGGCTGGTGACAACGTTGTGCAGAATCACAACCTGCCGACTGCTGCCATCCTATCCCAGAAACAGCACAGCCCCCTTGTGCAGAAATGGCCCAACACTCCATCCCAGTGGTTCTTAATCTTTTCTTTATCGGGGATCCCCTGTAAATATAATTTGTTGCCTGGGGTCCCCCTAGATTTAACTCAAGATTTAAATATTTAAATTTAAACATTCAAATATTTAATTAATTGATTGATTAATTAAAGGCTTCTGGAAACTAGGGCCATTTCCACACTACACTGTTATAGTGCTATTATTCCACTTTCAACATCTTATAGAATCCTGGAGTTTGCAGCTTAGGGAGGGGCCTTTAGAATTCTCAGCCAGAGAACTCTTTGGCCTCACTAAACTGCAAACCTCAGAATTCCACAGGGTGTTGAAAGTGGAATAATAGCACTATAACAGTGTAGTGTGGAAACGACCTAGGATTCAAATCTCCGCTCAGACACTGGATGACCTTGGGCAAGTCTCATTCTCTGAAGAAGGCAATGGCAAACACCCTCTGAATAGATTTTGCCAAAAAAAAAAATCCCCTGTGATAGGTTCACCTTTAGGGTTCCATAAGACAGAAGTGACTTGAAGGCACACAACAACAAAATGTCATGGACAGAGGGACGTTCTTTCTAGCCACCATGTCTTTCCCCTTTGAAAACTGACTCATGGAAACCCTAAGGTGAACTTTTCATGGGGGTTTTCTTGGCAAAATGTGTTGCCTTTGTCTTTCTTTGAGGCTGAGAGAAAATTACTTGCCCAAGGTCACCCAGTGGGTTTCCATGTCCAAGGCCATTTCTGCACTAGCCTGTTATAGCGTGATGATCCCACTTTCACCATCCTCTGGAATCCTTGGGTTTGCAGTTTCAGGAGGGGCCAGCCAGAATCAGTGGAAAAGTGGAATCATCGCACTATAACAGGCTAGTGAGGAAATGGCCCAAGTAGAGATTCAAGCACTGGTTTCCAGAGTCATAGTATAGGTATGTGCACATGCCTACTACTGTGTCCTTTTTGTCAGAGTTGAGGCAGCAGGTGTGTATGTGTGTGGATGCAGAAACACATGGCTCTCACCATGTCCCTTGGCACCCACTCCCCCTGCTGCCACGTCTCTGACAGAAGAGACACAGTGGAAGGCACATGTGTGTGCCCAAACTATTTCCTCATTTGCACATGAGGAGCACTTTGGGCACATGCACACATCCACTGCCATGTTCCTGTTGCCACTGCTGTTGGTGTCCAACAGTAGGGCTTTTTGGACCCCCGTGAAGGCTCCATGGACCACAGGGGTCCTCTGACCCCAGGTTAAGAACCACCGTTCCATATAATAATTTACTTGCCTCTGAGAGAGCAAACTGGTGCCTTGGCTCTTCCACTTCAGTCTACAGTTGGGGGAGTTCCAGGACTGAATGCTTCTCCAGCCCAAATCCTTGGCACACGAGAAATAAGCATTCAGGAAAGAAGGCCTATGGGTTATCATTTTCCCTAAGGACTAGATTTCTATGGGCAGGGATTGTTTTGGATGGAGGGACATTCACTCTGAATCCCACAACTGTAGTCTAAAGCAGTACAGCCCAAGCACAGATTGACCATCTTGGTAAAAAGGAGGGCTCTGTTTACTGTGAAATAAACAACAACAAATAATACATCTCTGCAACCTTCATTTCCCAAAGGTTATTACAGTAACAAGGTTAGTGGTGCTGGGATAAGAAGGTATCCCACATAAGCTCAAACAGAAGGGATTGAAGACTAACATGCTTTCTACTGGAGGAAGATCAAAGCAGAGGCAAGTTTTGGCCATCAAAGTTATTAGCGTATAGAGATTTATTAGCAAGTGGGTTGTGGGAGCGATGTATTGGGAGGGGCAAGTCTTTTGAACGCAGAGAAAAGGGGAAAGGCAGAGCTCAAAGTCACAGCAGAACCCTTTCAGAATAAGAGTTCCAGTATGCAAAGCAGCCAGGCAGGGAAGTGAGTTGTTACAAAGAAGGAGGCTCTCAGTATGTGAAGTTTAGTAAAAGGAGTGAGCCTAGGAATGTAAGCCATTTCATCCTAGCAAGGCTGACGCAGAGTAAATCAGAGATGGGAAACATTATCCAGCATGCCCTGGAGCCCCTTACAGTTCAACTTTAGGCTGGTAGCAGAAACGTTGAATACAGTTGGAGGGAAGATGGGACTCAACAGTGCAACGCGTTGAAAGTGGATGGGTGACTGTGTATCTTTGCTCTCAATAAGTAAGTGACTGCAACTCCGTTTACACTAATGGCTGTTTTTTAGTACGGAATATAGTAGATGCCACCTTTACTCTAGGAGCAATATTACAGGAGCCAATTATATCATCCACAACATAAGAGATATATTCATTTGTTCTTCCTCCAACATGATATATGCCGTCCCATGGCAACAATTCCCTTCTACGCTCCACATTGAACAAACAAGAGAGTCTCTATGGAACAAATGGACACAATTCAGACATTAGATTTGGCAACTCCCAAAAAACAGCTGCAGAACATTTCAAGATTCCTGGACAAAACAGTACGGGATTAGAAGATTGCAGTCCTTGAACAAGGAAATTTACAAAGGAAGACTAGAAAGAGAAACAGCTGGATTGAATTATATCCACAAATTCCAATCATTAGCAGAGATATGAACAAAAACAATGGCTTCATGGCACACTACATATACTAATTGCTTTCCCACATAAACACTAACTGATCACTATAAAGATCTGAAAGACCTGTATACCTTACACAAACCTTTGAGAATTTAGAGTAAGGGTCATGATTTGCATCTTTCTGGATCTTATTGCATTCCTACATTCACGCCCAGAACTGTGTGAATATACTTTATATCCTCAGATCTGGATATTACTCTGTGGTGCATTTGAAGAAGTGGGTTCATATCCACAAAAGCTCATGCTAAAATAAAAACTAGTTATTGATGCAGAGCGACCTCCAGTGGAGGTCTTCTGCACCGTAGAGTGGACTGGGGTGGGCTACTTTTTGTAGTTCCGCACCTCAGTCCAGTTCAGAGCGACCAGAACTGGTCACGCAGTGTGTTTTTTAAAAACCTCTTTTTAGAGGTTTTTAAAAAGCGGAGCGCGCAACTCCGTGTCGCTCCATCTCCGCGCTCCGGTGCAGATTTGCAGGCGCACACAAGTGTGTGCCTGCAGATCCGCTGGGGGCGGGCTTTAGGCTGGCGAGCTTCTCCGGTTGATGGAGAGCCTCCACCAACTGGAAGCCACCATTTTGGACACTGGAGCAGTGTGGAGCGATGAGCTCACACTGCTCCTCGTGCCGATGGACTCACCCGGACGCTGAAGAAGTCCGGTGAGTAGTGTTTTTTCGCGGTTCCTTTCCCACGTGCGGAAAGGGCCTAAGACAGCTACTTATTTGAAAATTAAATCACCTTTGTGACTTTTAAATACATTGACAGGCTTGAATAAGACTGTGTAAGTTTCTAGCTTTAACATTTGTGAAAATCTGCCCTGAAGTGGAGCGACAGGTAGAGAAAGCTCAGAAGGCAGAGGAACAGTTGAATAGTGGTTAGTGCCCTGTGTGACTCTTTGAGCTCCTCCCATCAGCTAGCAATACCAGAATAAAATTGGCAAGACAATAAGTATTGTAAATTAAACTAAATTAGACAACTATGTTACCACACCTTACCACCTCTCCTACAGGATAAGCAATTTTCATAAATTGGATTTATTAATGATGGGAGAACATGATCAAGATCATGTTGACTGAAGAATGTGTTTGGGGTCATGCTGCCCAGAGACATGTTAGGGTTATGAAAGCTTAGACAGGATTATGCGGAAAGCCTGATGCTGATGGGTTTGTGCCAGTCCCTTAACCACTACAGGTCTTAAAATTTTAAAATACAATAAGAGATGAATTACAGAGCTTCATGAGAAATCAGAAATCATCCTTTGATCTTTCCCTACAGAGATCTTCCTAAGTTCACAAGACAGGCTTAGAGCAGGGAGTAAAGAATTGTATGGCTCTCTAGACCAGTGGTTCTCAACCTGTGGGTCCCCAGATGTTCGTGGACTTCAGCTCCCAGAAGCCCCAGCCACTATGGTCAGTGCTCAGGGCTTCTGGGAGCTGAAGTCCATGAACATCTGGGGACCCACAGGTTGAGAACCACTGCTCTAGACACTGCTGAATACAACTTCCTGCATTCCTCATTATTAAACATGCTGGCTAGGCCTGACAGGAACTGTAGTCCAGCAACATGCGGAAGGCTGTACTTTATCTGTCTCTTGTTTAGAGTGTATATCACGTTTATTTATATGATTATCTTTTATGTACAGGAAGGTATGATTTTCCCCAGCCACATATAGCCTGATCTTAATTGCTTATAACTACAAACAAAACCAAGAAAAAGTTTTTTTGGTGCCCCAGAGAAGTTAGAACACTATTGGCGATTGTGAGAGTGTATGAAAAGGATCCACTTAGTCACAGGATATTTACTGAGTGCCCTTCTCATAGACAGTAGGTATCAGGCCATGTACACATCTAAAGGTGTCAACCAATATAGTTCCAGTTGGCCATTACTAAAAGCAGAACTTACACTGGGCACTGGTATGAGGTCTAGCAACCAGAAGTTGCCACCCCATACACCATGACAGAAATAACTTGTCCTGATTGCATTTGAGCCATAGCGAAATTTGTTCACCATGATCAAACCTCAACACACTTTTACCAACTATAGAGAGATCCCTTTGTTTTGCCTTGGTTTAAAAACACTAAATTATAATAATAGTAACAATAACAATAATAATAACAGCAGCAGCAGCAGCAACAACAGCAACAGCAAACCCACCTAACAATAACAACGGCAACAACGAACCCACCTAACACTCATTTCTTATCATTAATGCCATTCATCTCATTGGGTCAAATCATTCCTGAAAGTTCTCTCCCCTCCAATTTGCTGCTCATTAAAATCTCTTTGAAGCCACTTTGAGGACATCAATTGCTGAAATTACTGTTACTGAAGTAACTGTGCATGGAAACCAAGGCTTTGCCAGAGTATCTCATTATCCTGTTTTCCCCAGAACACCCACTTCTCGTGGGCCTGAGTCTCCACTTTTGCTAAGTCCCAATATGTTCTCTGGAGGTCATTTCTTGTGCCTCCTTTACTTCATTTCTTTCCCTGTGCTTGTGTGAGTGCTGACAGGTTAGCTCGGTTTTTAAGTAAATTGTGGTCAAAGGCCATAACCCATGATGATGATGATTATATCCTAAGAACCTCCTGTATTTCCTCCCTCCTCCCACTTTTCCGTCCATTGTTCCTTCTGTTCTTTTTTCATATTCTTAACAACAATTTAAAATATATTTCAAAAAGAAAAAGCTCAGCCACTTAGTGCAAAAGTGAGCCAGTAGAAAGGATTATAACCAGGCTCCCCTTGTAGCCCTCATTTGTTTGTTCTTCAACCCATGTCCATTCCAGTTGTCACAAACTGGAGTCCTGATCCTCAAAACATTTTTTGTGTCGAGAATGGCATTCTATAAAGACAAACAGAAGGTCACTGACACAGAATGTAATTTGAAGATTTCTACCAGTGCTTTCCTGTCGTGTCTCCACAAACAGAAAACCAGAACTAAAAGAAAATAGCTCACAAAGTTTTAAATACAAAAAGAAACACAAAAGAACAAAAACAAAACAAAATAATGCACAGAGTTCTAAAAGACCAGCTATTATTGAGTGGATCTTTTCCTATAACTGTAACTGCCCCTCGCGCTATGGTGATCCAGCACAGGCATTATGTACTCCACTGTGCTCATGCCTAGAGATAGATGGCTATAGCAGTTTTTCCTCTTCTCTGGGCCTTCCTGCTTTCTACACCTTCCTGTCTTCTTTCTCTCTTGCTCCAAGAAGTCTCAGGAGTCCAACTTGCCTAGCCCAAACCTCCCAAATAGCCAGTGGCGGAGCTTGGAGTGTGTAGAGGAGGGGTGGACGGGGTGTGTGTTCAACATGAGGAGCGGGGCCACTGTGTGCAGGGGCGTGGCTGCACTGCGTGGGGACGTGGCCAGGGCGCATAGGGGCATGGTCAGGGCACACGGAGGTGTGGCTACGGGCCAGGATGCCCCAGAAACATTGCCACCTTGGGCAAATCGCCCCCCCGCCCACACGTCCCTACGTGACTGCTACTAGCCATAGCCCACCTTGCATTAGCTCTCTGTAGCTGAGGCCTAACTTCCCCCAGCCTGTTGCACAGCATTGTATTCCTGTTTATCTGGTTTTGTGCCTTGTGTTTTTAATATACAGACAACTATACATTGTCTTTGAGCAACTGAATCTCCTGTTGGACCTACTATGAGGAAAGCTAATTCTTCTTTATCTTTTTTAAATTCCTTACCTGTCAGAATTCTCAGAAATAAAATTGATATGAGTGTGAATTGTTGGAATCAGATTGCTAAGATGCACAACTTGTACTCATCTCTGGAGAAGACACTTACTAACAACATTGGGTGCAGTGGAGACTGAGTATTGCTGCAGCCAAAGCCCTGTGTTTGTTGCATTCTCCAATATTTGTCACATTTTCACTGTCTCTTCTCATCATCTGTGTCTGGGTACTGACCTAGAGGAAACAGATGAGCACAGACCTGATGGCAAACACTTCTGAAAGGCTCCAGTGTGACTGAGGCTCACATGGATGTTACAACTGGAGGAAAGATTACTCAGGAATGTGTCCTTGGAAACAGTAGCCATTTCTGCCCCCACTGTTATAGTGCCATTAGTCCACTTTCAACATCTTATGGAATCCTGGGGTTTGCAATGTAGGGAGGGGCATTTAGAATTATCAGCCAGAGAGCTTTTTGGCCTCAGTAAACTACAAACCCCAGAATTCCACAGGATGCTGAAAGTGGAATAATAGCACTATAACAGTGTAGTGTGGAAATGGCCTCTATGTATGAAAGGGGCAAAGCATGTTTTGTCCTCTGTTCACATGCCCAAGAGATGTAATGTATCCCCTAAGCAGTGGGAAGTTTCAAGTTTCAGGCTTTGGTTACTTCTGGAGAAGAACCCTTTGAAGACTTTGGGTCTTTTTGTACTATTTGTTATGCTTTCAAAAAAATGTGCACATACAACATAGGTGGACACAAACAGAATGTTCTTTTGAGAAGGCAGCAGGTCCCTAGCCCACTTCAGGTCCCCACATAGAAGCACTCTGCCACAAAAACCTCAGCTTTTGTCTCTCCTGGTCTTAATGTCTCCTCAACTACAGCTTTTGATCTCTCTCTCTATCCCTTCCTACCACCACTTATGCACACATACACACACTGAGCCCTCCTCAAGGAGGTAAGACTTGTCCGTTTACCAAACACAAAATTCTTGAGTATCTCTGTATCAAACCCATCTTTTAACAATTAGCTCCCATTGAGAGACATCCATTGGCCACTATGGGCCCTCAGCAGCACAATCCTACGCATGCTTGCTCCGAAAAAAAGCTCTACTAAGTTCAGAGGGAAATGGAGCTCTGAGAAGAAGAGCTGCTCATCCGTATATATTTGCCAGCAACTTTTGTTGAAGTTCTTGTGAGAGGAAAGGAAGCTAGATTAGGTGCGAATGCTTCAAGTCAGCAGCAAGTGCCTTGTAGTATGCCAAAAGTTACTACAGTCTAAAAGGGAGAAAAATTAACTACAGTGATGGAGGAAGAAGGATCTGTAGTTGCATGCTGCAATATGTGTGCAATGTTTGTTTTCTTGCCAGAAAACCTTTCTGGCTACATCTGGATCAAGCACAAGCTGGGCACTCTCTTGGAAGAGAAAGTCAGCATGTTTCACAAATGTATCAACACTCTTCAGTGCACCAGAGAACACAAGGACTTCTTCGATAGAACAGTGGGCAGAGGTGGAGGAAGGAAAAAGGGTATCCACAACCCTGGACTTGATCTTAACCAACAGTACAGAGTTGGTCACTGGAATCAAAGCAGTTGATACTTTAGGGGGAAGTGGTTACATGATCACTTCCCCCTAAAGTACCAACTGCTTTGATTCCAGTGATCAACTCTCTCCTGTTGGTTAAGATCAAGTCCAGGATTGCTTCACACGATCTAGCTTTCATGCATGTGGAGATCACAGTAAAGTAGGGGACACCATAGTCAACATGCATTTGCATAGCTGAGGAGGAAAGATATTGTTCAATATAATATAAAAACTAAAAACATTGTGCAGCTAAATCTCACAAACACAAATGTTCAAATGAACAAAGAGTAAAATAAGTTGATTAAAACTGATTTGAAAAAGTGCAGCCAGACCTCCACCGTTGCAGGTGTCACTTTTGAGGATTTGATTATTCATGGACTATTTGCTGTCACCCCTGCTGCCTCCCTATGCCATTTTTAAGAGGGACTGCAAGCCTCGTGAGACTGAAGCCATTTACGCACTAGACTGTTATAGCACTATGCTTCCACTTTCAACATCCTATGGAATCCTGGGGTTTGCAGTTTCAGGAGGGGCCAGCCAGCCCCTCCCAAAACTGCAAACCCCAGGATCCATAGGATGTTGAAAGTGGAATCAAAGCGCTAAAACAGTCTCATGCGGAATGTTCTATGTCTGATCTTTGTGCCAAAAAAAGAAAGAACAGCTGAGAATGACAGTAAACAGGTACCAGACCATGTGACATAAGTGCTTCTTCAGTTAAAGAAAAATGGGAACCCATACTTAAATATATAGCGATATGGCTATTCCAGACATACCATTTAAGGAAACCTAGGCATCTTAGTTTGAAATGCAGTATAGTCATTCACTGAATAAATTGATAAACAAATGCTATGAAAGCCATAAAAGCAGAAAGAAGGCAGCAGATTAGGGACTATGGGCCCATTTAGGTGTTCAAACTGAAGCCATGTGACTGATCGTAATACCCAGGATGGATGAGAACACAGTATTTTGTTTACAACAGAATGCTAATATAACACAGAGTTACTGTCTGTAAAACTAAATACCCCAAAGGCACCAAATTCCATCTGATTTTGAAAGATAAGCAAGGTCAGGCCTGGTTAGCACCAGCATGGGAGGTGCTAAAGATTATATTTCACAAGAAGGAAATGGCAAGCCATCTCTGTTTATTCCTTGCCTAAGAAAACCCTATGAAATTCATGGAGCTGCCGTACGCAGGCAGCAGACATGAAGGTTCAGTTCTCTGCTCAGTTCCAGGGTTCAGTTCCCTGCTCAGCCATGGAAACCCACTGGGTGACTTTGTGCACATCACACTCTCAGCTCCAGAAAACTCTGTCCGCGTTAAGGTTGCCGTAAGCTGGAAATGACTTGAAAGCCCCCAAAAAGAACACAACTTTAAGCAGTAACAGATTTTTAAAAATTTTGTTTGGTTTACAAGAGTCCTGTATGTTGGCTCTTTTGGATTTTTTTATTTTAAAATCCTTTGATTTTGAACATTTATCCCACACCATATATATATATGGGGACAGCAGGGGGCAGCAGAAGACAACATAAAGGAAATCCTTAGCTTTATATTGCTCAATAGACTTTGGAAATTAGTTATCTGTCTTCCCTCCCTCTTTTAGTATGGTCTGCCCAAACCTCACTGACTCATACTTAACAGGATCAAGCGTTTATTGAAATCTCTGCTTCCAACATCCAAGCACAGACTACATGAACTGCAGAGAAAAAGAGGGAGATTAAGTCAAACCTACGAACATGTGAGTGATGATTGTGCGGGAAGGGTGGCATGAAAGGGAGAGAGTGACTTCAAGGTCTACTTGCAAAAGATAAGAAAAGAGTTGGGGGCAGAATTCTCTATCAGCTTACACTTAACTAAGTACCTATTAAGTTCTCTTGGCCTAACTGTTACAGTAATGGTTTTGTATTCACAATCACTACTTATGGTTTTGACACTACTGCCACAATCATAACTTGCCCTTCAACTTACTTAACCAGACATCAGCTGCATGGGGAGAAGATTAATTCTGCCGATGATCAGATCTCAGAGGAATATTTCCTCCAGGTTTGAGAGGATCAGGTCAAGAGAAGTTACTGACTTAAGTACTTAGTTATGTACAGCTGATACAGGATGCTGGCTTACATCTCTCTGACCAAGGTTGGAATTAAATCTGTTTCCTAAAATTGTAAATGACACTGGATATGTGAACAAATGCTTTCTTTCTGTGAGGGCCTATATATCTGTGAGGGCAGTGCAATATCTAGATGTCTCTAATGTATCAAGTTCTTGATCTTATCATGCAGCCCCTTGAAACAGCCTTAGCCATTACACTTTAGATGTGTACTGTATCTGCTTCAGGACGTTTCCACAACTCTGACAGAAAAGTCAGGTGTTAGATCCCAAGGCTGAATTTCTCTCCAAGACCCCCTAGAAGTTTGTGCATGGAAGACAGCTATGTGTGGGAAAAGCTTTGAGAAATAACAAATCAAGTGGACACCCAGAGCTACACAAAAAGTGGCAACTTGGGGCTGGGCCATCCTGTTGCCTGAGTTTCTTTTTTATTGGCTCCCAGGAAGTCTGTGCACAGGATCTGTGCATGGCTATCCCATGGACCACACAGTGTTCATGACACTACATTACTACTTCTGCCAGTTCCAAGGGATCTAAATTTCCAGTGCTTTCGCAGACGTCTGACAGGTGGTGATTCTTCTTCTTTCTTAGAACCCAAGTAGGGAACTATTTTAACACAGCTGACCAGTTCTTAGCACATCAATATTTCCACCAGAAAATTCAAGGGCCAGTTCCAAAATAAGTTCATAGGAAGAATAAAGGCATAAATGATCATTCTGGTTGAAAAACTCACCATTATGAAAATCTTGATTTTTTTTTAAAAAAATAACTAATACGTTTCTTTTCCTTAATGATCCACATATAGGGAAGTGTATACAAGCAATAGTTGGTGAATTAAAACCTAGAATCACTAAGTAGGATATCCTATTTGACTCTGACAATGACTGCCTAGCTTCCCACCTACCCTACCAACCATTCATGCCACCTGAACTACTTTCGCTTTCATCCGTTGTAAGATTGGCCTCCGTCTCAACCAAATTGTCTTGTTCTTGCTTGCTTCATCTCTTTTCTTTTGAGAAGAGAATAGCTATGTGCCTGTCTGTCTCTGGCAGCTATACCATATTGAGACATCATACTAGACACCCCAAAAATTGTCTTTTTTTTTATTGTCATCCAAGCTGCAACACTGAGATATAAATCAAAATTCCAAACATAGAGGGAAGTCACTAGAAATACAGTGAGGCTAGTCATAACTCATCATGAAATCATGATAGCACAGCACCCTCAAAATTTGATGTAGTGATTTTGGTTTGTCATTCAGGTGGCAATGCCCACTTTCAAGTCAAACGGATAACTTTCCAAGGAGGGGCTTCCTTGAAGACTTAAACAGAGGACTCACTGGAACATCAGTGTAGACACACAAAATTTGACAGTTTTCTTTGTTGTGGCAATGGCGAGTTTCACATCAGAATTTCAAGGAAGAGGCTTTAAGTTGAAAAAAGGGGTGTCTTCCGTATCTCATAGGAAATAATTTTTAAAGACATGGAAAATATTATAACGCCCATTGATATCTTGCTGTTAAAATGCTTGTGGCAGAAAAAGAAGAGAAGGCTAGGACACTGCTGCTAAAAAAAAAAAGGCGGGGGGACGACAAAAGAAGGTTCTCAGAGGTCCAGCCCTGGAGATCAAAGTTCGATTGCCTGCTTGGCCGTGGAAATCCAATGGGTGACCTTAGGCATATCACATACTCTCAGCCCTAGAAAATCCTGTGATAGGTTGCCATCAGTTGGAAATGACTTGAAAGCACACAACAACAAGCCACTACTGCTAAGATTCTTGAGTTTAAAAGGTGGGAGTGGAAAATGTGGAAATGTGAAAAATGTGACACAGCATGGACTCTTTTTATGATATTAGCTACAGACCCAGGCAGCACAAGGTACACTTGAGTAGTACCACAGAAGACTAGATTTTTGTTGTCTTTAATTTGATTCTCATCAGGCCATCCTTCTGAAATGTAGACTTTTAACATATCTCTGTAGGGGTCACTTCTTAGCAGTTGCCAAATTCAGCAGCTCTCAAATTCAATGCCTAATGTAAGGGTCTTTAGTATCAAATTCTTATTTATTCTTTCCTTTGATAATATTTTTCATTCTTATCTGTGCCCATTATGTTTGCAGGTTCTCCCTGGTCCTTCTCCTCCTCCAGGGATCCTTTCTCTTTGGAGTGATAACTTCTATGCCAACCTCAAAGAAGCTTTATGGAGAGATCAAATCCCCCAATTACCCGAAACCGTATCCAGACAACAACATCAGTACCTGGGATATTTCAGTCCCAAAGGGCTTCAGGGTGAAGCTGAATTTCTGGCATTTTGATTTGGAGCCATCTGAGGGCTGTCGATATGACTACGTCGAGGTATTTGAACAGAGTTTCAAGTTCAGACTGGGTAGATGAGGGCACCAAAAACCTGACTGAACCAATCTGCCTGTTCTATGGTATCCAGCTTTCCCTACTGCCTTCCACTTTACCAAGAATTCTGGGTTTCAAATCCCCCTTCCCAGCACCAGAAATAAATAATTTGCTATGGGGCATGCTTCTGCTGGATAGTTGCTTAAGCTAGTCCTTTTATGTTTGTAGAACTACATGTGAGCTTCCTTGGATCTTGATTGATGAGTTCTATGCTTTCTAATATTTCCCCCTCCTCTTCCCGGGCTCTGACAGATCAAAGCAGACAAACAGGACCTTGGCCGGTACTGTGGCCAGGTGGATTCAACCACTGGCAACCATCCCAGAGGGAGAGAGTTTGTGTCTTCTGGGAACCATATGAAGCTCTTGTTCCACTCTGACTTCTCCAATGAGGAGAATGGTGTTGTTGTCTCCCACAAGGGATTCTTAGCTTATTATCGAGCTATCGGTGAGTATGGAGCTTCCATATCCTGTAGAAGTTGAGCACAGAGCTAATACAAACAGCACTAGCCAGCTTAACTTTAGGCAGAGGCCTGGTTTGGGCAGTTATGGAGAGAGCTTGACTGTATGCTGAGTTAGTAGGGGCTGACTGGAAACCAAGGGAATTGCCCTCTTCTGCCAGGAAGAGGCTCCCTGGAGCAGCCAGACAGTATGGTGGGCAATGGCCCACTATAAAGCGTTTCTTTGGAACAAGAATTTCATGGTGAAGTAATAGGTCTTACATACCCTCCAACATTCCTGATTTGTCAGGGACAGTCCCAGTTAATCCTCTGTTGTCCAACTTCTTTGGCTGCTTTCAAAATGTCTCTGTTTCTCTCTCCTCCTCCCTCCACTTTCCCCCTTTATCCTTAGTTTGTCCTTAGTTTACTTCAGTTGCTGTAAACTGAGTTTAAAGTGCAAAGTAGTTTCCGCTCCATCAGCAGGGGGAAGGGGAGATGAAACGACTGAATTTGCCTTTCCCAGTAGACTCAGGCACAAGAAAATTGCTGCAGTCTCTCGTAGGCCCTTTCCACACCCTACTTTTTCCTGTAGTCTTCTGGTTGTGATCCCAGCAGTGCCTCTGAAGGGAGCATGATGGGAACGCTCCTTCCACACTGGACCAGCTCTCTGCAGAAGGGAGCTCAATAGACATGCCTCCTCCTTCTGCAGCACGGCGGGGTTCTTTCCCATACCGTGCTGTGGCAAGAAACACCTCCACTGCACTTCTGGGGCTTCTGCAGGGCAGGTAAGTGGGGAACCGTCATGCAATTGAGTGTCATTGATGGAGAAATCCCATCAATGATTTACTCTGCAATCACTCTGGCTGGTGATGGGAGAAGCATGGGACTGTGATGACATCTTGCAGAAGCATAGTTGTGGTCCCACTCCTCTTGAGTCCCTATGGCAGGACATAGGCCTCCTACGGAAAAGGCCTTAGTCTGTACATTCTTCCTCATTAACAGTGTTTGCCATCTTGCTCACGCTCTGATGTTGCTGGGACACATATGTGCCAGTTTGCCCCAGTGAAATCTTAGAAGAGTTGGGGTCAGGGAGCCAGCACAGATTCTGTGGTAGCTCATGTCCCAGTGCAAAATGCTCCTTATGCTCCCACTTCTGTTTAGCAGCTCTAAGGGCATAAAAAATAATGGACCACAGGTTTCTGGTCCAAGCCCTGCACTACATCAGTGCCTTTTCCATATAATGGGGGGTGGGGGGCAGGTATGAGTCTCACGACAAAGGAGGTTACAAGGAAAGTAATGAAGGGGCACTGCAAGACTTTTTACCAGCAAGTGAAATTAGCTGTAAACATCGGCTAGAGAATGCAGCATAATAGTATGAGCTTTAACTAAACAATACCCAGAGTTTATTTATTATTTTATTTATTCATCATTTAATTTATATCCCACCTTTCTCCCAACACAGGACCCAAGGCAATGTGCAACCTTTTAAAAACACCATAAAACTAGAAAGTTTTCAGTGCAGAAATTTAAACACAATTAAATCAAACATCTGTTTTAAAATCACAAGTTAAAAATGCAAGTTAAAAGCAGTTTTAAAAACACCTAATAAAATAGAAACAACACTGCCCACCATCAAAAGCTCTGTCTGCCATGACATATTAAAAACCAAAAACCTCCTTGAATAAAAAGGTCCTTACCTGCCAGCGGAAAGATGACAGGGAGGAGCAGAGGCGGATCTAGGGTGGGGCAACTGGGACGCTTGCCCCAGGCACCAATGTCGAGGAGACACAAAAAAGAGGAACCCCACCTGCCTGCCCCCCACTGCTTGTTCACGCCACCCACCTCCGCCCTCCGTTCATCCCGCCTCTGTTTTCCCCATCCGCACCCACCCGCCCCTCCTCTGTCCACCCCTGCTCACCCTGCCCACTTCTATCATTTGCCCCACCCACTCCCACCTCTTGCCTCACCCACTTCGGCCCACCACTCGCCCCACCCACCTCCACTCGCCCCGCCCCACTCACTCCACCCACTTCCCCCCGCTGGTCACTCTGCCCCCGCTGGTTGCCCACCTCCTTGCCCTGAGCACCATTAGCCCTCCATCCACCACTGGGGAGAGGTCCAAGTGGATCTCTTGAGGAAGAGAGTTCCAGATTCTGGGAACAGCCATCGAGATGGCTGTCTCCCATGTGAGGCACGCTTGTGACAGTGGCAGCAACAAGGGAAAGCCTTCCCCTGCAGATCTTAGAGGTTGGGCAGACTTGTATAGGGAGATACAGTGTTTCAGATAGTCTATAGGGCTTTAAAGGTCATCACCAGCACTTTGAATTCTGCAAAGAAACAGATTGAAAGTTAAGTATTTTGAATCCACTTCTAACATTGTCTGTTAATGTAGATTATCCCAAAGCACTGTGCATCTTCTTCCAAGTTAATTAACATAACTTTAAAAACCTCTGATTTAATGTCTTGTAAGATTTAGATCTCAGCTACCTTCTTATCTGTGCACAGATTTTTTTCAAAAAAAGTTGTAATAACTTTTCTCTCATTGCTTCTAGATTAGAGTTTACAACAAAAAACATTTCTTTTCCTACTCACTTAACAATAAGATCTGAATTAATGCAAATATACAAAATAGTTCTTTTTTTGTATAATTTTACTTCTTTATTTAAAATATGTATGTGTTGTCCTGCATACAGTTTGGATTTCAAGATAGCATGCAACCAGTACAAACAACAATAAAACAGCAGGTGAAACCTTGGGTCCTAGTTCTGGGAGAAATGGGGGAAACAAACAAACAAACAAAACTTTAGATTTTAAAAGTAAAATTTAATAGATTTAAAATGCCTGAGTATATAGCAGTGTTTTTGGCAGGCTTTGGAAATGGAAAACAGGTGAGCCTCCACACCCAGAGAGCCATTGCTGGAAAAGCCCTTTCCTTTGTTGCAATGTACTTCCCATAAGAAGGCACCTGGAAGAAGCCCTTGCAGAAGATCTTAAGCCACTGGGCAGATTAGATATAAGGGACAGAAGCCCCATCAAACAATTAGCTCCCAAGCCATTTAGCTGTTCATTCCAAAGCGCAGTGGGGTGGCAATCCTGTTCTGTAGGAATTATCTGCAGTGTTGGACTGTCTTCCCCAAAGAGGTTCAACATGTTGGATAGCTCCAGACTAAAACCCAGAGTGAATTTGTCACTGCACCCGATGACAATGCTTTCAGGGCTTTAAGGGGAAGAAGCAGCCTCTTGGATTGGGCTTGAAAGAGAACAGGCACCCAATGTAGTTTTTTTTAGGAATGACACAATATGCGCAAATGAGCCAGAATTCTACTGTTCATGTGTACCAAGTGAAGCTTTCAAGTGTTCTTCAATAATAGCCCTACACATCAGATGAGAATTTTTTAAAAGTTGGATATTTTTCTCTATTAATTGATAATGAGGTCACATTTTAATTCATTTATATTAATGTTGATATTAATTATTTTTAGTTTGTATATTAATTGTTAATGAAACAAATATTAATAAAACCAGTCATGCTTTCTTTGTGTAAATATATATTCAGGCTTTCACTTCAGGACCAAACATGTAAATACGTTCAACTTCATGAAAGTAAATGAAAAGGTCTCTTCCTGTGATTTCCTGCCTCTTCTCTTGGAGGGAGGTTTCATGGGCTCTGGCTGTGGCATTTGCTGCAACTGGGAAGTGAATAGGCAGGCTCTTCTGCCCCTAACAAGACCCCAGTCACTTGCTCTGAGAGGACATCATGTGGCAGCAATGGAATGCAGCAGCAGCAAACAAACAATACTTTTTAGGCTGCATCAGTAAGAGTATAATGTCCACGTCAACAAAAGTAATAATATCATTGCATTCTGCTCTGGCCAGACCTCATCTGGAGTACCATGACCTGTGAGGGGAACATATAAGGGAATTGGGTATGGTTAGCTTGCAGAAGAGAAGATTAAGAGGTGGCATGATAGGGATGTCATGTAGAAGATAGAGGCAGCTCAGAGCTCAGTGCACAAGGAATGAGATTCCAATTAAACATGAGGAAGAAAGTCCAGTTGATAAGAGCCGTCCCACAGTGAAATGGACTACTTCAGTGATTCTTAACCTTTTCTTTACTGGGGACCTCTTGTAAATAGAATTTGTTGCTGGAGATCCCTAAGACTTAACTCAAGATTTAAATATTTAAATTTAGACTTAAATATTCAAATATGTGAACATTCATTCATTCATTCATTCATTCATTCATTCATTCATTCATTCATTCATGGCTTCTGGAAACTAGGATTGAAATCCCTGCTCGGATGCTGGGTGATCTTGAGCAAGTCACATTATCCCAGTCTCAGAGGAAGGCAAAGGCAAACCTCCTCTCATCAAATCTTGCCAAAACAACACACACACCCTATCCTTGTGATAGGTTCACCTTAGGGATTTTCTGTTGGGAACATGGTTTCCCATTCTGCCATTAATCCACCCATCAACTTATGCTCTCCTAATTGGTGGACTGGAGCAAGTGCTCAGCAGGGTACCACTGTTGGTCACAGGGGGGCCTGCACCACCCTTCCAATGCCTTTGCAAATGAGGGAACAGTTTTGGCACACACACACACCCATGCATACACACATACACACTGCTGCTGCTGCCACATCCCTGTTGCTGCTGCTGCTGTTAGTGTCCGGCAGCAGGGCTTCACAGATCCACTGTGAGGGCTCTGTGGACCCTCAGGGGTCTTAAGACTCCAGGTTAAGAACCACTGGACTACCTCAAGAAATTGCTGGAATCTCATTTGTTTGAAGTTTTAAAGCCAAGGTTAAGTGCTGACGTCTCAGAGATTCTTTCACTGTGGATTCTTGTGCTGTCAGTGGGTTGCACTAGATGACTCCTCTGATCTCTTCCATGTTTATAGATCTATGCTTCTGTTAATGCAGGCAGACTGGTCAAGAAGATCCACAGCAACACAGGTGGTCTAGCCTGTCTACAATGCCTGAGAAAGGAGCCATCAGAGCAAGGCATTTAGGGCTGGGGAGAGGTCTAGGTAGGAGGTAGCTTTTGACCAAACATCAGAAGGAACGTCTTGATAGGAAGAATGGTTCAACAATGGAACCAGTTGCCTAGGGAGGTGATGGGGTCTCTTCCTCTGGATGCTTTCAAAAAGAAGTTGGATAGCTACTTGCTGAGGATGCTCTGGCTGCATTTCCTGCATTAGAGGATGGACTCATAGCATGTGGGGCCTTTTCTAACTCTATGATTCTATGATTGGCAGGCGAATGGATATGATATGTGGATCAAATGATATCTTGCTACTGTTTTCTTCTTCCCACTACAAATCAGCAGAAGGCATAATATTAATGAGTTAGAACTCATTCATGTTATGTTGACTGTTTGTATCCTAATTGCTTAAATTGTTTAAACAATTTATGATGGGGCATTAGAATCAGAATCAAATTTGGCAGTCATCACAGAGAATTTCAAAGAATTTGGGTATCCCAAGGCTATGCAGTTGTTCTTTCAGGTCAGTACAAAAGTGTCCTTATTGATTTCAATAAGGATTTTGACAAGGTCCTCTATGATATTCTTGCAGACAAGCTAGTAGCATGTGAGGTAGACAATATTATTGCTAGGTAAATTTCTAATTGGTCAATTGAGTGCCACAGTTCAGGAAAGACACTGACAAGCTGGAACAGGTTCAACCAAAATGGCAAAAGCCCTGGAGAGCATCTACTCACAGTGCCTGTTTTGTCAGAATTTAGTTTCAATTTATTGGCTCTAGCAGTGTCATAGTAAGTTTTGAAGAGTGGACACACATCACAACATCCCTCATGACCATGTCTGCAAAGACAGTCTAAAAAAGGAGGCAGCTATGTTGATCCAAATTGTTTTAAAAGCAAAACCCTTCTTTCATCTTCACAATAAGGTCTTTTGTAAAGCTAATGCATCTTAATTGCCCATGCAAAACAAACCCCCCAAATGTTTTGCATTACAGCTGAAAAAGCTCATAACAGTACATTGCTGGGAAGACCTGGCCACGTGCTAGCTACTGTGAAAACTACAGCTAAATTCAGAAAGGGATGCCTGGTGGGTGGGTGGCAGTTTGACAATATCATTGTTTCTATTAATTATTTCAGTCAGCCTGACTCTGTTGCAATACTGATTGGACCTCATTTACTCTATTATTGCTTCCATCTTCCCTTAAGATTATTATAGCCTCCATGCTAGAGGAAGCAGATGTTAATCATCCTCTGGATCTGCTGGCAAAACATAATTGACCACAATGAACAATTACCAAGTAAACAGATAGTTGTTTGAAGTCATAGGCTATACCAGTGAATGATGCTGCAGAATTTAAAATTGAGTTTCCCAAATCAGATAGGTGAGGCACACTTATTAAAATTAAAATCAGACATACACTTTACCAGTTTAAATCTCTACTTTGAAAGTGAGAAAGAGTGAGAGCAGCATTTGTTTAGAAGAGCCCATTCCCTATGTGGGAATGGAAGATGTTTGGGAATGTGGGGACAGGCACCTCTGTTGCATCTTTATGCTGTTAGTAACTGAACAGTCAGATCAGTGTGGAGTCACCTCAAGGGAAGGCAGACTGAAGGGAAGGCATTTCTGCATGAAACTGTTACAGTGCTATTATTCTACTTTCAGCATCCTGTGGAATTCTGGGTTTTGTAGTTCACTGAGGCCAAAGAGCTCTCTGGCTACGAATTCTAAAGGGCCCCTCCCTAAACGGCAAACCCCAGGATTCCTATGGAATCCGTTTAGGGAGGGGCCCTTTAGAATTCGTAGCCAGAGAGCTCTTTGGCCTCAGTGAACTACAAAACCCAGAATTCCACAGGATGCTGAAAGTAGAATAATAGCACTATAACAGTCTCGTGTGGGAATGGCCTGAAAATAACAAAGCATCAAGAGATGCAACAGGAAGACTCTTCTTTGGGCAGATTCTTTGGGCTCACAGGAAACTTTAATTAATTAAATGATTTCCTGAAGTATTCTGTCACACACACGTGAATTGCTGGTTTATAACATAACACAACAGAACACAATGATAAGTTATCTATGAATGTCCGGGATGGGCAGAGGCACTTCTTAGAACCTCTGTCTCCTATTTCTGGATGTCCAAAGGCTAGAAGTTACAAGTGGATGGGTACCACGTCTCAGTTCATGAACTATGGGGCCTAGATTTCTTCTTCATGGAGAAAGACTTTAAATCAGTCCTCATGGCGAGGATACCATGACTAAATTGCTGATATAAAGTATTTTTCTAGTGAAGAGTGGTACTAATTTTACAGATAAAATAAGCAAATCCCCTACTGGTCTGTGAGTGAAATAAAATAAATGACATAAGCAAAACAAAAATTTGACTGTAACAGATTTGACTTTAAGCTTGTTCAATCTCTGGTTATTGGAAATTCCCAGATTTGGATGAATGTGCCCATGGAAATTTCATTGAAGATGGTCCTCAATGCCAGCACTTCTGTCACAACTACGTAGGGGGCTACTTCTGCTCCTGCCAGCCTGGCTACCGTCTCCAGAGTGACCAGCGCTCCTGTCGAGGTGAGAGGGCAAATGTCTACCTGAGGAATCAGAGTAGGTGTAGTGTCTACGAGAGACCCAGCATGGTGTAGTGGTTTGAGTCTTGGACTATGATCTTGGAGACCAAGGTTCAATTCCCTGCTTGGTCACAGAAACCCACTGGCTGACCTTGGGCATGTCACACACTCTCAGTCCCAGAAAACCCTGTGATAGGATTGCTTTAGGGTCACTATAAGTTAGAAATATTTTGGAGGCATGGCACCACCACCACCATCATCATAACAGCGGTGCCTCTCAGAATAATCTGCGATATGAGAAGTTGCCAGTTGAAATCTAATCTCTTAGTGTGGCCCTAGGTAAGCCACTATCCCCCAACCTAAGCCTCTCATCTGCAACATATTGAAATCAGTTTTCTTTAGGGGGTTAATGTAAAAATTATTGTGACAATACTTACTGTGATAATACTATAGCAACAGCTATTCAGATACTATCATTACTCTGTTAGTCAAGGCTCCATACCAAAGATGTTCCATGTGGATGAGCTAGCCAATAACACGGTGAAAGAGAAAAAGTTTCCATAATGTGGGATATCTTCAAGGGAATGGCTGTTTCAAAGGCATTCCACATCCAGCTTTTAATAAACTTTCTCTTGGTTCCTTCTCCTGCAGTGGACTGCAGCAATGAACTGTTCACAGAGCCCTCAGGGTATATATCAAGCCCTGCATATCCTCGACCCTACCCAACTGAGCTGCAGTGTAACTACAGTATACGAGTGGAAAAAGGGATGACCATCATTCTCAAGTTCTTAGAGCCCTTTGAAATTGATGATCACCCAGAAGTTCACTGCCCTTACGACCAGCTCAAGGTATGGGAGATCCATGCAACCTGTAATATTCAGCCCTACTTCCTGCAGTCTGTACTATGTTTTAAGAAGTTTTTTCTCTGTTTAAAAGGAAGAAAAAAGGGACGTGAGGATTTGGGCATTCATGGATTTCAGTCCGTTTCTTCAGATGCACTGACGGCTTCTGTTTTGTTATGCCATTCCAATCTGCATGCTTGATCACAGACGCACCAACCTTGGTGTGTTGTCTAGCAGAACCAAATAAAAGACTGTATTATAATTTTGCTGTCATTTGATCCAGAGACCTTCCAAACACCTTAGACTTCTGAGTTTTTACAAGCTCTGGAGTGCACAGTTACAAACTGATTTTGACTGAATGTGATATTCATACTTGGGCTGACATCTTGAACTTTTTCATGAAAGTTCAGGATTGTTCAGCAAACTCCCCCCTCCCTCAAAACTGCTGTTTTGGGTACATTTTGCATGGGGGGGGGAATGATAATGGGTGCTACCAGTCAAATTTTTGTCTCATTCAAACTGTAACCAAAATCGCCCACATTTACCTGGGCAATTCTACCTGAATTTCTTAGCTGCTAGTAAATAAGGAAAGGAAGCTGCAAGAGGTCAAGGATGCCTGCGTTCTGTTCTTAAAGTGTCTAGTTCTCAGTGCGTACATTAAAGAAACTCCATAATTTTCTTAAGAATGTGTTGTTGAATATATCCTGAACATTGTTCCATATGCTTATGGTCACGTTCTTTCACCTACATTTTTTGAGATTGTATTGTGAGACATTCTCCAATGATGAGAAGTTCTAAGGGGTTTGTCCTTAGTTTAGGAGGAGAATTCACTAGCAGCTTAAGTATCATTGTCCCCAAAAATGCTTTTATTGTTACCTTATAAGCAGAGAGTTTTCCATCAGAATCCCCCAGTCAGCTTGTCCATGTGTATGTGTATATATATGTGTGACAGAGAGGGAGTTTCTCAGATGACTTCCTCCATTCAGAACATTACAAAAGAATCTCTAGCTATTTTCTACCAGTTTTTTCAGCGTTTGGTCCTCCAGATACTTGTACTTCATCTCCCAGAAGCCATAGCCAGTATGGCAAAGGAATGGTAAGGGAATTTGGGAAATGAAATCCAAAATATCTGAAGGATCAGTGATTGAGAACCATACATCTGTGATGGTTCAGTCACACCTGAGAGTAAGTCCTTCCTAGGGGAATAAACATTTATCTGTGGGGCACATCTGGTTTCATTTCAAAACAGAAAATCAGGGATATGAAACAGGAAGGACAAACTGATCTTAGCGGAACCCAGAATAGAAGAGAGTATAGTCATGTAAAAGAAATGTCCTATTTGTGCCAACCAGATTTAAATTTATAGGGGATTCTTTTGAAACTGGGAGATATTTACCAATAGCACTGTATGGAAGTTTTGGAGAACTAGTGAATGCCTACATTTTTGAAATATAGTTTACATATAACTTCCACAGCCATTTCTGAACAAATTGCCAGAACAGTTCAGAAAGATAAAGTGAATTAAATTAGCCTCCATTTCATCACATTTATTTGAGTGAGAACCACAGGGGATCAATGCATACACAAGAGAATTTTTTGTTGTATCAGCTTACTGGGCTCTTGAGAAATATAAAAAAAGATTAAGGAAGTACGCCTATTCATCTTATTTGACGCTCTGTATAGGAAATGAGAGCATTAAAGAATATTAAAGGCACTCACACTCCCAAACCTTCCATTTCTCATTAGATCCAAGCTAGGAGGAAAACAATTGGTGAATTCTGTGGCACAAGGCCTCCAAGGAGCATTGAAACCAACAGCTCTTCAGTAGACATTCTTTTCCTCACAGACGAGTCAGGATTCAGCCATGGGTGGAAGATCCAGTACAGCACAGAAAGTAATGTATCTCCATCCAACAGACTAATATAAATGGTACTTAGCCATCTGCCAGGGCTTCCTTCATCTCCGTCTTATTTCTTATAGGAATCAAGTGCCCCCAGCCTGTGCCAAATGATGAGTTCACTGTCATCAAAGACCTGCAGCCTGTATATCGATTCCAAGACTACTTCATTGTGACCTGTAAGACTGGCTATGACCTGATGGAGGTAAGGCACATGTGTTTGTCATTTGCTTCGCTTTGTCTCTTTCTAAGGTCTAAGTTCCTTGCTTATGGCAACGTCTTCATTCAGGGTCCACTCATAAATATTTCCCCTTTTTCACATCTCTCAGTCTGTCTCATAGGAATGGACTAAAATACTTGTTAGGATAAGCAAAACATTTTATCAGCAAAATTCCCCTGAATGGCAAAGTCAGCGCTAGTGTTTGCAAATTTTATAACAGATTGCACAATTTTTGGCCAGTTACTGGAAGCTGAATGAGGAAAAGGGGGAAACCAAAAGTAGAGTGTAACAAACAGACAGGGATTAAATTAAGGGTGCAGCCCTAGGACATATTTTGAATGTCAGGCTTCAGCTCTAACATAACAATGGCAAAGTCCTTTTAACATGTACAAGGTGTCTTTTCATTGCTGAAGAACCACTGCCTTCCTATCTTCCTCCCAAAAATACAGTAAGGATGCCATGACATTTAAGGGAGAATATGAGCTTCTGACAAAACTGTGGCTTCCATTTAACAGTGATGTATTTAAGTTTTTGACTCCAAGTCTCAAGTCAAGTCTCAAGTCCTTGAAGATACTTTCAAGTCAAGTCTCAAGTCTGGGAGCCAACTTTATACTTGAACTAAAATTTCAGAATTAATGGATAGAGTGAAATAAATTCAATTTTAGCAATTTAAGCAGAGTTGGCTCTCCACATCTGCAATTTTGCCATCTGCAGTTTTGGAAGTGGGGAACAGGATCCTATCTTACTCCCCATTACTGAAGCTTCAAAAGCTTTAGAGGGAATGATCCTTCCTCCTCAAGCCCATTGCCTGACACATTTGTTGTTTCCCCTCTGAGAAATGCACCCTGCACTTTAGGCGCAAGTCTTGGCTTTTGCTCTTAGGAAACGTTTTAGAAGGCTCCTCCAATATGCAGCAGGGACAGGCTGCTGAGCAGACCTCAAGCCTGCCTCAAGCCCATTGCCTAACCTGTTTGCTGTTCCCTTCTAAGAAATGCACCCACACTTTGGTCTTGAAACAGATTGCCATGGGACCAGTAGGCAAAAAAAGATGGAGGCATTGTTCAAAGTCGTAAGGTTTCTGGATGAATGCGTTATGTTAACTGAACCAAGGGCATCAAGTCAGTCATTAAAAATATACAAATCTTGAGTCGAGTCAAATCAGTGTATCATTTATGGCTGAATCAAGGCTGAGTTGAGTCCCTGAAGTGACTTAAGTCCAACTTGAGTCCGAGTCTATAGACTCGAGTCTGCATCCCTGTCATTTAATGTTTTTAAGAAATCATATTCCTTCTGGGGAAAAAAAATCACTAACTGCTTTGTTGATAGTAGCCTTGGATATCATTCCCAATGTTTTTAACAGCATTTTTAAAAGGTAAAAATGTAGTTATCCCATTGATCAATATAGATCATTCAGTCCTCTTACAACACTGCAAAATTGAAAGACATTGAACTTTAGACTTTTGGTTATGGGACAGGACCAGGTTACTTTCCCACCAAACAAAGTAGGTTGTTCAGTTAGTGAAACCTCAAAGACCCCTCCCTAAACTGCAAGTCCCAGGATCCCATAGGATGTTGAAAGTGGAATAATAATGCTATAACAGTCTAGTGTGGAAATGGGCTTGGTGTAAATCCATTAAAACCAACAGCACTTTGGTTAATTACAAGTAATGCGTAACTTAAATCCCATTAATTTCAGTAGGCCTATTCTACTTTAATTGCAACTAGGTGTGGATCCATTGCAACTTCTCCCCATAATATTGAGAATTAATTTTGTTTTATGACCTCATATACTTTTCATGGTGCTGTTGGGCATGTTTGCTACTTTCAATATGACAATGATGATTATGATGAAGAATTATATGTTAAAATATATATTACATGCTATGGTACCTTCTGTATCTTGGGATTATCTTTCTCCTTTATGGTCTGAAAATCTTTTGTAAGAATTTTGTTCATGAAGTCAATACATAAAAGTCTAAGGGAGGAGACTTCTTCTTGGCCAAATGCATCATTATGAATCTGCTCTGTCTGGTTTATTAAGTAATAGCAAGCATCTGTGGGGAACAGTTTTCATCAGAACAACAGTGCAAAACCCCGAAGGTAGCAATGCACACCTCCCCTCAGCCCAGACAAATGCCCATCTCTGCTGGAGAGGGTGGAGAGATGTAACCATTTGGTCTACCACCACAGGCCTGATAAAACTCCACTCTAGAAAAATAAAACCCTCTCATTAACCTAAGTGGAATTTCCCCCACTTCAGCTAGGAGCACTGGATTGGGGATTTTCTTCACTGGGAGAAGAAACAGGAGTTGATTTTCTTCCCATCCCTTATACTGTCTTGCAATCATGATGAAAATTTTCATCCTTCTCATTGTCCTACACACCTAGGCCATTTCCACACTAGACTGTTATAGTGCTATTAGTCCACTTTCAACATTCTATGGAATCCTGGGGTTTGCAGTTTAGGGAGGGTGTTTGAGGGAGGGGCCTTTCAGGGATCTCAAAGGCCCCTCCCTAAACTGCAAACACCAGGATTCCATAGGATGTTGAAAATGGACTAATAGCACTATAACAGTCTAGTGTGGAAATGGCCCTAGTTTTCTCCTCTTGCCCCCTCCTCCTCCTCCTCTTCCTCCTCCTCCCTCTTCTGCAGCATTTAATGTCATTTTTCATATGGCCTTTGGTCAGTAGGACTGCAGATGAGAGAGAAAAGATCCCAAATACTGAACTCAGGGGCATGGGCTAGACTGATTCTCTGTTGTTTTGTCCTGAGCAGGCGAATAAGAGACTAACATCCTTTACCTCTTTTTGCCAAGATGATGGGACATGGCACCGCTCTATGCCACGGTGTAAAAGTGAGTAGCCAGCCACTCTCTATTGTTGCTTTCGGTGGGTCCTAAGCATAGCTAACTATATCATGAAGAAAAGCCTGGGAAATTCTGAGTATAATTTAAAGGACAGTATGCATATTGTCAATCATTCAGTTTATACAGTCGCATAGGGACGGGGTGGGTGGGTGATTCACCCTGGGTGGCAATGTTTTTGGGGTGTTCCAGCCCGTAGCCACGCCCCCGCACACCCTGGCCATGCCCCCACGCACCACAACCACGCCCCCACTTGCAATGGCCATGCCCCTCATCCCATAGCCCTGGCCCCTCCTGCTCCCCCTCCACACACTCCAAGCCCTGCCACTAATGTATATTTATTTATTTGGCTGCTTCAATTATTTATTTACTATGAGGAATGGGCAGATATAATTGTCTTTGGGGGTGTAGGTGCCATTTTCTGCCTCAGCTGCAGAGAAAGCTTGCTGGCCTCAAGAACTGATGACTGTCAGACATGCTTAGGTCAGCCTTAGCGACACAGGTAGGCACTTTCAGAGCTGTGCCCTCCAGCCCTATAGTAAGTCGCTCATGTGGCTGTGCTGGTGAGAACATCCCCCATGAGTTCTAAAGGTTCCCTCTAGAGGCAGAAGGATCTTTTAAGGGATAATGTTTTTATTTGGTTTAAAATTATTGGTGTTCTAATAAGATAGTTTACTTAATTGTAATCTAACTTTTTATCATTGATTTTTATAAGCTGTCCTTTGTTTTCATAACTGTAGACTTTTGGTTATGGGACAGGACCAGGTAACTTTCTTAACTGGAAGAAAAGCAGGGAATCAGTCTAAGGAAGCATGAGTTTTCACATTATACCTCCACAGGTTTTGCTAGATTTAGCAAATTATCACCTTTTCATCTGCTTGTTCCATTCTTTTGGAGGGCCGTTTGCAATAATTTCTTAGATCTGAACTGGTGCTTTCCAAGAGGTTTTTAAAAGTTCGATGTGGTTTGCTGAAGTGGACCTATAGTTTGAAAAGTTAATTTTTTCCTATCTGATTTTTTTAAAAAGAGTTATAGGGTTATAGTGCCAAAGTACCATTCAGTGGTGCACTATAGGACCAGACATGTTTTAAAAAATGTAAACAAGTATGGGAATAAAATGCTGCAGCTAATGCTCAGAAAAAATAGTCGAAAACATTGGTTCTTAACTTTTTCTTTACTGGGGACCCCCTGTAAATATAATTTGTTGCTGGGGTCCCCAAGAGTTAACTTAAGATTTAAATTTATTTAAATATAGATTTAACTATACAAACATTTACTTAAATATTCAAATATTGATTTGAATACAAATACTTATATAAATATTCTACTGTACCATAGGAAGAATGAAGGACTTGCAGAGGCTCACTGGAGACTGACCGCATGCATGTTCCTTGCAAAGTCTCTCAGCTGGCTTTGCACTCCCCCCCACACACACACCTTAGATCTCTTTGCAAGCAGTATGTGCATGTGAACGGTTCCAAGTGAGTCTCTATAGACAAGAAGAACTGATAAAAGAGAGGAACCCTTGTTGAATTAATGGAACTTGTCCTTTATTTGGAAGCGTCAAAAGAGTGAGTGGTCAGGGTGTCAAAAAGTGGGGGCTTCCTGTATCTCTCCGGAAATCTCATTGTAGGAACGACACTGGTTTAATCAGGTAAACGGGAGAATTTGCATTTTCCTTAAAAGCTGCTTTTACCTGATAGCTTGTGTTGAGAGTATGAAGAGTGGTAGGGGAAGGGAGAATCGCTTAACCCTTTTTTGCCCCTGCCCTTTGTTTATTTAAATCAGTTCTTATGATGCTTTTTTCATTGGTATTAAGAAGGCACGGGAATACTTTGCCCTTTCCCTGGTAGATGAGACTATGATTGCTGGTGAACAACTAGCAGCTGAAGTGTCTGACAGTGGGAAAACTATCCCATGTAGATATCTGCACAGTTGGTCCTCTGTATCCATGGATTCAACCAACCACAGTTTGAAAATATTCCCAAAAAAATTCAAAAAGCAAACTTTGATTTTGCCATTTTATATAAAGGACATTATTTTACAACACCATTGTACATAATGGAACTTGAGCATAATTTTGGTATCCTTGGAGGGTCTTGGAATCAAACTCTTGTGGATATTGAGGGTCCACTGGATATCACACTACTGACAGAGGCACAGTTACATGGCTAGAACAGTCTTTCCTAGTATTTTCAATCTTGTTTTGTCTTGTAGTTGTGAACTGTGGCAAACCTACAATTCTGAAGAATGGGGGCTTTGACTATGTGTCTCAGAAAAGAAATAATGACTATCAGTCAGTTGTCAAGTACAGCTGCAATGAACCCTATTATCACTTGGTCCCCAGCATAAGGAGTGGTAAGTCCTGGCACATCAAGAACTATGTCACTTCCATGTCTGTCCCGCTCCCTGAGAAGGAATTCCCTTCCCTTCCCTTCTCTTCCCTTCTCTTCTCTTCTATGAGGGCAATTTAACCATTCCCATTTGGGTGACATCTGTCCTTGGAAAAAGGATTGCCTCCCAGTTTTTGCAGCTGCCTGGTCACATCAGAACAGCACAAGACGAGGCTCTGGCATATTTTTTCCCCATGTTTGGCAGAAGCAGCAAATGCCACAGCACAGCTTCTTTTCTTCTGAGGGCATTTCTGCATTAAAGGTGTTGTTAGTGCACATGGCAAGTAGGAAAGAGGAAGCAATAGCTGCCGCTCTGCTACTGTCTCCTCTTGCTTTTGGTCCCCTGTTATCCAGATTGTGCTATGAGTGCTGGGTGCATTATTGAAGTGAATCAGGCTTAGAAGACTCTAAAGTATCCCCAGTTATCTGGCCAAACTGTCAACCAGGACTGGAGAGTGCCAGGGTCATCTTGCCCTGCAACCTGGAGCAAGGTCAACTGCAGAGTCTGGGAAAGTCTAGTTTTGGACTACAAATCCCAACATCTCCAAGGCATGCTGGTTTGAGGACTGTGGGACTTGTAATGAAAAAGGACCTCCAAGCTTTTTATGTTTTCTGGCATCAGGCAATTAATTGCTCCCTCCTCCCTCTTCTTTTCTTCTCTCTGCTTCCCTCCCTTTATCTGCCTACCTTGATCTTTATCTTTTCCTCTTATTTCTCACCTACCCCTTGTCTTCATCCTGTTTCTCTCTCTCTTAGTCTTCCTTCCATCTCATTCTACCAACATCTGCAGAGTAGAAAATATACTATAGAAGGGCCAAATGTAAATTCCACATTCTACACAAACGAAATTTTATGATTGGGATGCTTTGAATTGGAGCCAGGTTCCTTTTGATAGCAGAATAGCACCTTTCATGGATCGCCCCTCTGCCCTACCCCTGTGTTTGGGTACCTCATGCACCAGAGTTCACCCCATTCACTGGGGATTCCTGATTCCATGTGGCATTTTCAAGGGGATGGAGACGCTTCCAAACCACTTGTAGGTACTTCAATCTGGACCCAACTCCACAATCAGGAGCTAGAGGAAACTGCCCTGTGCAGATAAGTTCTCTATAGAGCTGGGAAATCTCTTAATTTGGTGATGTTCCTGCAGAATTTGCTTCCATTCTTCTTGTTCCCTCCCTTAGATACATACACCTGCTCTCCTCAGGGATCTTGGAAGAATCAAAATGGCCAGGAGCAAATTCCAGCCTGCCTGCCAGGTAAGTGAGACTCCATATTTTTTCTCCCTCCATTGTCATAGAATTGAAAGTGATAGAGAGTGCATAGATGCAATGGCTAGCTACTACAATTAAGGAACATTGAGACCAATGGCTAGAGGAAGTAAATTAAACTTTTATTATAGGAACTCCATTAGAGATAGGAAAGCTCTCTAAGGACTTCATCACACGGATAGGTTTGTTGCAAAGTTGCACTGGCTTAGTTCTGTGCTTGATCTTTTCTTATCACATGACATCATGACACTCCTGCTGTTGCATTGCATTTCCATCATTATTGGATCATATCTTTTCATTGATGGGAAAATCCCATTATTGGCTCCAGTATTGCCACTATTCAACTATTGCTTTTTGGTGCGATCATTTCATCCCACTGCTGTTCCAATATACTGGCAGTCATGTGATGTGACTGGGCATGGTTCTCCTTTTCTCCCCTCCCTGTCTCCAGGCAGGGTAAAGTCACTCCACTTCCAATGTCCAGACAAAGAGGACATCATGTTGCATAAGATTAACTTTGTTTTTACTCCATTTCTTGGTACATATTTCTTTCTTTTATTTGTTTTGCTGTAATTGTGCAATTATGTTGCTGTGGCAGTCACCAGCATGCAGCAATTATGCAATTACAAAAAAAAAAAAAAAAATATGTGCCAGGGAATGGAAATTGCACAATTGGGGCAAGAAGTAAAAAAAAAACCACAATGTTGCTTTTACTCTGTTCCACAGAACATCACCATCATCATAACCATCTACTACTACTACTACTACTACTACTACTACTACTACTACTACTATTATTATTATTATTATTATTATTATTATTATTATTATTTGTTTTGCCATAACTGCAGAATTACATGGCTATGGCAGTCACTAGAATGCTGTACTTAGAGCAAAACAAGTAAATAAATACATATTGGGGAACCAAACTTGTGCAATTGTGGCAAAAAAGAAAAAAAGAAACAGTGTGCGTACTCTAGGTAGCGTGAACACAAGTAGGAATGCGTGGTCAGCAAGGCACTGTGGAAGACTGCAGGAATGTGCATCACAAAAGCAGCACCATAGAGTTATTACAGAGAAGGAGTGAAAGTGATTTTTTTTTGCCATACCAGTATGTTTCCATTTGTTCCATTTGTTTAAACAACATGATTGCAATGAGACAACAGGCTGGTGTGATAAAGCCTTGCGGATACCAGGCTGAGCTAAGCTAGAACAGGAATGGGACTAAGTCAGTTTTTACTGTTGGAGCAGTGAAAGATCAAAAGGAGGTGAAGAGAAAAAATTAATTGATCCCAAAAAGAGAGGTTAGGATAGATAGATAAGAGGAGAGATTTTAGGTCACTGAAACACTCATTAAGCTGCTCTCACTGCTGCTCTCTCTAAGGCCCGTTCCACACCCTACCTTTTGCTGAAGCCTTCCCTTGGGGATCCTGGGGTTGGTCCTCCCAGGAGAGGAATGCAACAGGAGCACTCCTCTCCACACCGGCTGCCTGCAGGAATGGGGTAAGTGCAATGGCCCCATCTTTTCCTTCCACAGCACAGCTTTCCCAGGCTGCGCTGAGGGAGGAAGCACAGCCATTGCGCTTCCAGGGTGGCGGAAGGGTGCGCAATCATTGGTCATTGACAGGAAAAATTCACCAATGATTTACTCCATGATTGCGACGAGTGGTGACAGGGTCGCAACAGGATTGTGTCGACGTCATGCAGAACCATCGTCACAGTCCTGTCCCAATCCCGTCGCCCTTGCAGATTGGGAGTGGGCTGTGGAAAAGGCCTAAGAAGACACATCTAACTCTTTAAACACTGAGCAGTGTTACATTTCCAACAAAGTACCCCCTATAGAGGAATTGGTAAACAGCACTGGAAAGAGGAATAAAGAGGAACATGAGAATAAGGGAGGAGAAAATAGGAAATGATCAAAAATGGAGAAACCATAACTTGCTTGGAGAGCTCATACTTTGAGTATTGAAGTTCTCAGCTTCAAGCAATGTGGTTAAAGTTCTTTGTTTAAAACACAATTTGTGCCAGGGGTTTTGAGGTAGTTTTCTGTCAGACTTTGTACTCAAGATAGAGGTATAAATTATGTACAACTTTTTTCTTATCCCTGACTGGAAAGGGTTAAGATAATTCAACAAAAATAACTGTCAATCACCATAGAACTTTTGCCCATGTATGAGAGTGAAAATGTCTTTCTTCTTTTTTTTATGCAAAAAATTGCAAAATAAAAAAAACTTTTTGTGAAAAAAGTGGTATTTTCCTTAAACATGTTTGGAAAAAACTCTTGCAGGATTTTTATGCGGGGGGCAGGGCTGAAAGGTAAAAGAATGAACAAAACATGTTCAAAAAATTCTTGCAATCTCAGCCAGTGGGAAGAGTATTTTTGAAATTTTTCATTATCACATGTGATAATGAAATAAGCAAAGCTCTACCTGTCTAACTCAATGTCTGGCCCCATCAGATGAACGGTCAGAATCAAATGGACTGAGCAAGGGTGGAATCCACAGCATATATGGGGAACCCAAGCTAAGGTTGCAGTTTCCAGCTGAGGGGCACTATGGAGGAGAAATGGAGAGTGGGAAGGAACTCAATCTTCTGAGTCCTGAAAGGACTCCAGGGGTCCAGCTACTTGAATAACTGCAGTATCTTCTCGCTGTGTGATGCAAAGGCCATCAGCACCTGAGTTATTGACATAAAGTGTCAATAACTAGGTAAAATGTATTGCTAAAAACAAAAAGCAAAACAAAAAAATTACATGAGCAGGAAACAGGAAAGAACAAGGATATAACACAGGGAAATTTTGCAGATCATGAAATCAGAGCTGAGGGATAGAATGCAGCTGCTTTTCTGAGCTTTACCTTCCTTTGCAGTGTGTGGAAAGCCGACCAAAACCATCTCAGAAATCCAACGGATTATTGGTGGCAAAAACGCTCCACCTGGCAGCTTCCCATGGCAAGCCATGACTGACATCGAAGGGCGCGCAGGTGGGGCATTGCTGGGTGACCGCTGGATTCTGACAGCTGCCCACACTGTGTACCCAAAAGGCCGCAGTGACTCTGAGGAGACCCAGAGCCTTGAACAGCTTGCTGAGAAGGCTGAAGTCTTCCTGGGCCACACAGAGGTGGATGAAATCATCAAACTTGGCAATCGGCCAGTCCGCAGATTGTTTGTGCACCCAGACTATAATCCTGATGATGAGCGAAATTTTGATGGGGATATTGCACTCATTGAGCTGAGGGACCCAGTAACCCTTGGCCCAAATATGCTTCCTATCTGTCTCCCAGACCCAACAAACAGCTCGTTTTATCTTCCACAGCGGGTGAGTTACGCTAGTGGCTTTGGAGTGGAGAAGAATATGTATGCTAAAAGTCTGAAATACGCACCAATCCCAGTAGCTGACCAGGTGCAGTGTCAAGAGTGGTTGAGAGGGCAGAAGATTAACGAGAGGGACCCAATCTTTACGGCCAACATGCTTTGTGCAGGTTCTCTTACTGGAAGAAAAGATACTTGTCAAGGTGACAGTGGGGGGGCCTTGACTGTGCACGACTCAGACTCTCAACGGTGGGTGGTCACAGGCATCGTGTCCTGGGGCATTGGATGTGGCAAAGGGTATGGCTTTTACACTAAAGTCATCAACTATCTGGACTGGATCAAGGGCATAGTGGGGAAGGACTGGGACTCAATGCAAGCCTTTTACTGATGTGCTGAGGGGACCATAAATGGTATTATGATTTCACAAATGGTAGTTTCCACTCTCTCCCTCTCTCATTTTTTTAAAGAAATCACATCTTTAATGTGTGTGTTTTTCATTCTCTGTTACCAGAACCAAGGTACATCCCCATCCCACTCTGAATATACAAATATGGCTTTAACCCATTGCCCCACCTACTAAAAATCCCCTTTCTTATGTATTCAAATCTTTAGTCGGTTAATATATATCAATAAATCAAACATATAACAAGCTCCAGCTAAACTAAACATGACCTCTGCTTATATAATAATCTCTGAAACAATTTCTCTACTATTTGCTTTAGAAATAAATAGATAACAGCTTATTAGAACAATCTTGTGCCACTGGAAGAATGTTATTGGCTTGTAGCTGATTTGGCAGCTGAGCAAACTGTCAATGAATGATAAGCAGGATGATTTACAGGAGGGGTGGTCATGTGTATTTTGCTTGGGAGCAATCCCATTCTTCAAATAATCTAAGTTTGCAGGCTCTAAAATAAAGATGTTGGGAGCACAAAGGTTGCACTCTAGTTGCCAATTAATGTGGGGTTAGGGGGTGAGGCTGGTGGCTCTTTTTGCATTTTTAGTATGAGCTTTTCCTGCAGAAACCAGTACTGGAGATCGTCACAGCACAGGTAAAGCCACCCCTTGCCGATATCTTCTCATTACACTGCTGTTAGAGGCACAATTACAGCAACTAGTTATATTGGAAACCCCAAAATATATTTTACATGTATAACTTTGGAAAGTCACACAAGTAGATTTTGCTAAACCTAGGTTAAAATTTGGGAGGATTCTGACAGTTAAGTAGAATTGTTTTACAGGCCAGATTTTTTTGCTCAGGTTACAATGAGCTGTGGCTGGTTTAGGAATAATTATAGGCTGGTTCATACATGTATATTAATTACCTGCTCAATGAAACAGCCAGACTTCAATTTTTGAATGGTTCAGTCTCATGTTATAATACTTTCCCATGATGAGTGATCACACAGTAAATGTTTGTTCACACATCATACATATGTTCCTTCCCATGGTAGTGAGAGTCTGCCAGCAGGAATTCACACCTTATTTTTACCCAGTTATTAGAATCCTACCTCATGCACAGTACAGGTCATGTGTAAAGCTGCAGCTGGATTGAATTCTTCCAGATGAAAAACATGACCTTCAGGAGGCAAAAGGATAACAGACTGTCACTCAGAAACCCATGAATGAAGACGTGTATACATCATTGCATGCTAATGGCCATATGCCTGTACAGCTCAGTCAGAATACCAAATATACGGACATTGCATGTTACGTAAGAGTGTCTACAAAAAGTATGAACAGTCTGCACAGACCATGCAAAGTGCTGATCATACTTTCTGAACACCCCGCCAGTGTACAATAACAAAGTGTAGAGAAATCTAGTGATATACATACAACTGTGAATCAGGCTTGCATGTATTTTTTTTATGTATAGTCTTATGATTATTCATCCCTTTGATCAGTCACCACTAAAAAACATTATGGAATGGAAATGTGTTATTAGCCAAATCTCTGTGGCTGTTTTCCCCCGAATGCAACTTCTCTACTAAATAGTATTAGTCAAACTCATTTATACTTCTAAAATCTGCCATGCTATCAGTGGATAATTCTTTGCCACATCTTGAAAGCCCCCAGAGAGTGATTCTGTATAACTCTTACTTGCATGTTTCTTTCTACAACAATGAGATTGTATGGATATCGAAATGACTGCAAGGCAAAACTTGGCATTTTCTTTTAAGGCTCTCATATGCTTCTCTGTCTTTACCATAAAGAAAGTGGTCATGTTACCCTGATTTCTGGGGTCCCCTGGGGGACACCTCAATATTATCCAATGAATGGGGAATAAAAATTAGCTAGAGCACACACAACAGCAATACGAGAGGCAAGGCAACCTAGGGAGATCTTGTAACCCAATTTTTACGGGGTCAGGCTGAGCCAAAAACCAAGCAAAATTGTCAAATAAAGGATTTTATTTTAAAAATAAAGACTTGCACACGTTCGCACTTACGCACTCACTCACACAAAGGTTATTCAGAAATAAAAGAGAGAAAATTGGATAGGGGGCCTTGAAAGGGTGTTTCTGGAGTATACTGCACCTGATCTTGAAGTCCAGAGGTCTGGGACAGCGGCGGAGAGAGAGAGATGAGGCTGAGGACGTGGAGAGCTGAGGAGAAAGCCGGACGGAGTGACATGGAGCCGAGAGCAATCAGGAGGGATCCAAGCGATCCAGGGAAACGCTCAAAAATTTATGGGGGGAAATGTACCTGGAGGAATAATCCTATCCCAGGGAGAATAATAGGTTGAGAAGCTAAAACAAAGCTCCAAAATGTTCATGACCTTTACATGACTGGGAGAACAAAGCTCCAAAATGTCAAAGTTTCTGGCATGATTAGAATTGCCGGGTTGTCAAAAGCCTTGGCTGTATGTAAATTGTCCTCGCTTGATGGGCCGTTTGTCAGGAGTGCTAATCCTGTCAAACTGGCTTCTCGGGGCAGAGGACCCTTTGTGTAGTTTAATGTGTGCATGTCTGGAGGGCTCATGGGGCTACATGACAAGTCATTTACTGGTCTGACCGGGTTTTTCCTGATTTCGGCCATTCGACCGTGCCTGCCTGCGTGCTTGTCCAGGGCACCCTCTCAGGCACGTGGAAATATTTTTCATAGAATCATAGAAATGTAGAGTTGGACGAGACCACACGGGCCATCCAGTCCAACCCCCAGCTATGCAGGAACACCCTCAAAGCATTCCCGACAGATGGCCATCTAGCCTCTGCTTAAAAACCTCCAAGGGAAGGAGACTCCACTACACTCCGAGGCAGCATATTCCACTGCCGGACAGCCCTGACCGTCAGGAAGTTCTTCCTGAGGTTCAAGTAGAATCTCCTTTCCTGCAGCTTGAATCCATTGCTCCTTGTCCTGGTCTCTGGAGCAGCAGAAAACAAGCCTTCTCCTTCCTCTACATGGCATCCCTTCAAATATTTAAACATAGCTATCATGTCCCCTCTTAACCTTCTCTTCTGCAGACTAAATATCCCCAGCTCTCTAAGTCTATCCTCATAGGGCGTGTCTTCCAGGCCTCTCACCATTTTGGTCGCCCTCCTCTGGACTTGCTCCAGCTTGACCATGTCCTTCTTGAATTGAGGTGCCCAGAACTGGACACAGTATTCCAGATGAGGTCTAACCAAAGCAGAGTAGAGTGGTACCAGTACCTCCCTCGATCTAGACACCATACTCCTATTGATGCAGCTGAGAATTGCATTGGCTTTCTTCGCTGCCGCATCACACTGCTGACTCATGTTCAGCTTGTGGTCTATGAAGACTCCTAGATCCCTTTCACACGTACTGCTATCCAGCCACTTGTTCCCCATCCTATATTTCTGTATTCCATTTTTTCTACCTAAGTGTAGAACCTTACACTTCTCTCTGTTGAATTTCATTTTGTTAGCCTTGGCCCAGCTCTCCAATCTATCCAGGTCATTTTGCATTTTGATCCTGTCCTCTGGCGTATTAGCAACCCCTCCCAATTTGGTGTCATCTGCAAATTTGATGAGCATGCCCTCTATTCCTTCATCCAAGTCGTTGATAAAAATATTGAACAGCACCGGGCCCAGGACAGAACCCTGTGGCACCCCGCTAGTCACTTCTCTCCAGGATGAGAAGCAGCCATTCGTGATCACTCTTTGGGTTCGGTCGGTCAACCAATTACAAATCCAACTAACAGTAGCCCTGTCCAGCCCGCATTTTACTAGTTTCTTTGCAAAAATGTCATGGGGAACTTTGTCAAAGGCCTTACTGAAATCGAGGTATGCTACATCCACAGCATTCCCTTCATCTATCAAGCTAGTAACTCTATCATAAAAAGAGATAAGATTAGTCTGGCATGACTTATTTTTGAGAAATCCATGTTGACTTCTCGTGATTATCGCCTTGCTTTCTAAGTGATTAGAAACTGACTGCTTAACGATCTGCTCCAGGATCTTTCCGGGTACTGATGTCAGGCTGACTGGGCGGTAATTATTTGGGTCCTCTTTTTTTCCCTTCTTGAAGATGGGGACAACATTTGCCTCTTCCAGTCTGCTGGAACTTCTCCTGTCCTCCAAGATTTCTCAAAGATTATAGCAAGCGGTTCCGAAATGACCTCTGCCAGCTCTTTTAATATCCCAGGATGCAATTCATCTGGCCCTGGGGACTTGAATTCATCCAGTGTGGCCAGGTATTCCTGTACCACCCCTCTACCTATTACGTACCTCATTTCCCCTGCTTCCTCACCTGCTCCCCTACCGCCAGGTTGAGTGCTTGTATCCTTCTGGGGAAAAACTGAGACAAAGAAGGTGTTAAGTAGTTCTGCCTTTTCCCTTCCCCCTGTGAGTAATTCTCCATCTTCTCTGCGCAGCGACCCTATCATCTCCTTCTTTTTCCTTTTGCTGCGGACGTATTTAAAAAAGCCCTTTTTATTGTTTTTAATGTCTCTGGCCAGCCTAAGTTCGTTCTGTGCTTTAGCCTTTCTGACCTCCTCCCTACATCTCCGGGCCACTTGCTTAAATTCTTCTTTGGTGGTTTCCCCCTTCTTCCATTTCCTATACATGTTTCTTTTAACACTTAGCTCAGCTGAGAGTTCTTTAGTCAACCATTCTGGTTTCCTCAGATGCCTTCCATTTTTCCTCGTTATAGGCACAGTTTTAGACTGTGCCTTCAGTATCTCCTTTTTAAGGAACTCCCATGCCTCCTGAACTCCTTTCCCTTTCACTATTCTTGACCACAGAATTCCAGCCAGCAGCTCCCTAAGTTTACAGAAGTCCGCTTTTTTAAAATCTAAGATGAGTGTTTGGCTACCCTTATCTTCTCCTTCCCACTGAATGCCAAATTCCAATAGGGCATGGTCACTCCCCCCTAAAGATCCAACCACTTCTACCTCATTAACAAGGTCATCCCTGTTGGTCAGGATCAGATCTAGAATATTTGATCCCCTTGTGGCCTCTTCCACCTTCTGGACCATGAAGTTGTCTGCAAGACAAGCAAGAAACTTGCTGGACCTTGCTGTCTTGGCAGAGTTTGACTGCCAGCATATATCTGAGTAATTGAAATCTCCCATTATTACTATATCTCTCCTCCTTGAATGTGCAGTCATTTCATTGAGGAAGGCATCATCAAAGTCCTCAGCCTGGGTTGGAGGTCTGTAGTAAACCCCCACCAGAATATCCCTATTGTTTCTCGCTCCCTTAATTCTAACCCAAATGCTCTCGACTTGGCTTCCTGGGTTTAAGTCAAGGATCTCTTCACAGGTAAAAACATCCTTGACATACAAGGCTACTCCTCCTCCTTTCTTGTTTGGTCTATTTTTACAAAATAGGCTATACCCCTCTATTCCTATATTCCAATCATGAGACTCATCCCACCAGGTCTCAGTGATGCCTATCAAATCGTATTTATTTTGTTGTACTAGGAGTTCAAGTTCATCCTGCTTGTTTCCCATACTCCGTGCATTAGTGTAGAGACACTTAAGTTCCCGGGCCCTTCCTGCAAGTCCTGTACTATTGTCTCTACTCCTCCCGCCATTAGCCTCTTGTACTACTTGTGCAGTATCAATTGGGCCTTTTCCCCCTGCGCTCGACAAGTCCCTGCCCTGAATAATACTGTCTCCCTCCCCAGCGGAACTTAGTTTAAAGACCTCTTAATCCTCCTTGCGAGACTGTTTGCAAAAACATTCCTGCCAAGTTTTGTGAGGTGCAGCCCATCCCTCGCCAGAAGCCCACGTTCATGGAAATTCAGGCCATGTTCCAAAAACCCAAACCGTTGCCAGCGGCACCACGTGCGGAGCCAGCTGTTGACCTCTGCTATTGTCCTTTCCCTTCGTGCGCCATATCCTTGAACAGGGAGGAGAGACGAAATGACCACCTGCGCACCAAGGTCCTTAAGCTTCGTCCCCATAAGCTCATAGTCCTTTGCGATGTGGTAAAAGCTGCTCCTCGCAGTGTCATTGGTTCCGACATGAACCAAAATGAGGGGCTTATGGTCAGTGGGTTTGACCAGCCTGGTTAGCCTCTCCGTTACGTGGTTGATCCTGGCCCCAGGCAGACAGCAGACCTCTCGATTGAGCTTGTCCGGTTTGCAAATTGCCATTTCGGTTCCTTTGAGCAAAGAGTCCCCAACCACCAGAACTCGCCTCCTCTGTGGTTTGTCCTGGTCTCCTCGATGAGCATGTTCCACTAGGACTGCCTGGGCATTCTGTTGAGGCAGAATGATATTAGATATTAAATTGTAGACCCCGGGAGAGGGTCAGTCTACCACGGTAACAGTCATGCTATCACAATCTCCTGTCAGGTTTATACTATCAAGATCCACAATAGAGTGTTCACATAGGTTAAGTCATACTGAACATAGCCCTTACAGATCTCACCCCAAAATGGGTCAGCCCTTAAGTGAGTTATCCACCTGGTGACTCATCCATCAGCTGCTCATCCTCTGGGTATGTTATCTTCCACATGGCCCATCCCCCAGCTAGGTCACTTCAGGGAAGTTCATCCCCTCTAGTAGGCCAACCTTTGGATGTCTCATTCCCCATGTGCCTCCCCTCTCAGGTGGCTCACAACCTGGATGGCTCACCTCTGAATGAGTCATAGAATCATAGAAATGTAGAGTTGGAAGAGACCACAAGGGCCATCCAGTCCAACCCCCTGCCATGCAGGAAAACCCTCAAAGCACTCCCGACAAGTGGCCATCCAGCCTCCGCTTAAAAACCTCCAAGGAAGGAGACTCCACCACACTCCGAGGCAGCACATTCTACTGCCGGACAGCCCTGACCGTCAGGAAATTCTTCTTGAGGTTCAGGTGGAATCTCCCCTCCTGCAGCTTGTATCCATTGCTCCTTGTCCTGGTCTCAAGAGCAGGAGAAAACAAGCCCACTCCCTCCTCGACATGAATTCCCTTCAAATATTTAAACATGGCTATCAAGTCCCCTCTCAACCTTCTCTTCTGCAGACTAAACATACCCAGCTCTCTAAGTCTGTCCTCATAGGGCATGGCTTCCAGGCCCCTCACCATTTTGGTTGCCCTCCTCTGGACCTGCTCCAGCTTATCCATATCCTTCTTGAATTGGGATGCCCAGAACTGGACACAGTATTCCAGATGAGGTCTAACCAAAGCAGAATAAAGTGGTACCAATACCTTCCTCGATCTAGACACCATACTCCTATTGATGCAACCAAGAATTGCGTTGGCTTTCTTGGCTGCCGCATCACACTGCTGACTCATGTTCAGCTTGTAGTCTATTAAGACTCCTAGATCCCTTTCACATGTACTGTTAGCCAGCCACGTGTCCCCCATCCTATATTTCTGCATACCATTTTTTCTGCCTAAGTGTAGGACCTTACATTTCTCTCTGTTGAAATTCATTTTGTTAGCTGTGGCCCAGCTCTCCAATCTGTCCAGGTCCTTTTGAATTTTGATCCTGTCATCAGGCGCATTAGCAACCCCTCCCAATTTGGTGTCATCTGCAAATTTGATCAGCGTGCCCTCTATTCCTTCATCCAAGTCATTAATGAAGATATTGAACAGCACCGGTCCCAGGACAGAACCCTGTGGCACCCCGCTAGTCACTTCTCTCCAGGATGAGAATCTGCCATTGGTGACCACCCTTTGGGTACGGTCAGTCAACCAGTTACAAATCCACCTGACAGTAGCCCTGTCCAGCCCACATCTTACTAGCTTCTTTGCAAGAATGTCATGGGGAACTTTGTCAAAGGCCTTACTGAAATCAAGATATACTATGTCCACAGCATTCCCTTCATCTATCAAGCAAGTAACTCTATCATAAAAAGAGATAAGATTAGTCTGGCATGACTTATTTTTGAGAAATCCATGTTGACTTTTCGTAATTACGGCATTGTTTTATACGTGATTAGAAACTGACTGTTTGATGATCTGCTCCAGGATCTTTCCAGGTACTGATGTCAGGCTGACTGGGCAACAATTACTTGGGTCCTCTTTTTTTCCCTTCTTGAAGATGGGGACAACATTTGCCCTCCTCCAGTCTGCCGGAACTTCTCCTGTCCGCCAAGAGTTTTCAAAGATTATAGCAAGTGGTTCTGCAATGACCTCTGCTAGTTCTTTTAAAATCCTAGGATGCAATTCATCTGGCCCTGGAGACTTGAATTCATCCAGAGTAGCCAGGTATTCCTGTACTACCTCTCTACCTATTCTGTGCTGCATTTCCCCCACTTCCTCACCTACGCCGCAACCGCCAGGTTGAGTGCTTTTATTCTTTTGGGAAAAAACTGAGGTGAAGAAGGTGTTGAGGAGTTCTGCCTTTTCTCTTCCTCCTGTTATTAATTCACCATCTTCCTTGCGCAGTGACCCTATCATCTCCTTCTTTTTCCTTTTGCTGCAGACATACTTCAGATGAGTCACACTCTCTCCCACTTTTGAGTCAAACACTGTTTGCTTTATTCTTCTACTTGAGTCTTCCTTGAGAGGGTCATAGCAAGGTATGCCAGTCCCTGCATAGCCCATCAAACGTGTAGGTCATCTCCCCAGACATGTACACATCTCCAGCATGGCTCATTTCTTAGCCTGGATAATCCTCAAGGTGGATCTTCTCCTGGGTGGATCCTACCCCAGGTGAGTTTTCCACAGATGGGCCATTCCCTGGATAGCGAGATTCCAGGGTGAAGTGGGTGATATTTATTACTGTATTTGCTAGCGTATAAGATAGACTTTTTTTCCTAAAAAATTCATTCTGAAACTGGGGTGCATCTTATACACCAGTAAATACGGTACTTAGAAAACTACTGCAAACAATTAGAGTGGGGCTTGTACCTTGTACAGTCTAACCTCTTGTGTTTAATCCTTCTGTAGACTATTGATTTGTGAGGAATAAAGCTCTCTGGGTTTAAGAAAAAGAAAGAAAGTGGGAAAACATTGGCAGCCCCTTTAAGAGAGGAAGAGCCCACCTTGCTGCAGCCTCTCCCTCCTTCCTCTCATTCACCTCTCCCAGCTGGGTCTTTTTCAGGGAGCCAACCACCTGTGGGACAGGGGGGAGTAAGGAATTGCCTATGCTGTGGCACAGGGCATTTTCCCAGTCCCCCCCACAGTTGGTTGGCTCCTGCTAGTACAGCCTGCAAAACCCTGTTGGTTTCTGTTCCTGGGGTGGGGGTAAAGGAGTGGGATGGAGGTGCACTTTCTTCCCTCCGAGCCTGAATTGGAGGTTTGGTCTCTTCTGGAGGAGTTGCTTGTTCCTCTTTTCTACCCCAGCCTCCATCACCTTGCTAAGGGGGTGGAGGAAGAAAATGAGTCAAGACGAGAGGGATCTAGAAAGAAGTGGAGCAGCCTCCGGATGCTTTCAGCCCCCTCTTTTTGCTGCCTCTCCACCCCTTTTCTGCTCAGGGCTCAGCGGCTCCTGTCTTCATTCCCCCTTCCTAGTTGCTTTTCTTATGTGTCTGCAACTCAGCTCTAGTTTATGGAGGAGTTTTCTCAGCAAGATTTGTTTGGGTGGTGGGGGGTAGCATGGCTTGCCTCTGAGGCTGGGAGAATGGGATTTGCCCAAGGGGAATCCTCAGAAGGAAAATAGGGAAAGGGGGAATCCTTGTGCCACATCTCCTTTCACTCCCTCCCTTCTTATATACTTTGCCTCAGCCACGCACTAAACATTTTTTCCCTAAAAAATAAAGTCTGACAATGGAGTGTGTCTTATACACCTGTGCATCTAATGCACTGGCAAAGACGGTAATCCAGAAGAGTGGCAAAAAGGTGATGTGGTTTAGACTTGCTTCTAAGGACAGTACACAGTCAGGAATCTGAGCGGCAAAGTGGCAGCCAGCAATCGATATACTGCAAGTTGACTGGCCAAAAACTGTGATTTAAATGCCCAATTTCTGCCTGGAGGCTTTCTGGCCGAGTAATTAATGGAGCTCGCAGAGTGGACAATGAGGTCTGGAATGGGCTAATGGTCATAGTGTAAGGTGGCAACTCTCAGGTGGTCTATTCTCACGTCACTCATCCCCATGGTGGGCCTTCCCATCATGTGTTCCACATTACTTGTTAATGCCCTTTCTCACATGGATCAGCACCAGGGTAAGTCAGGCTTATCTTCAGTTATGCCTGCATACTTCAGTGACAGGATTCTAGCTATTCTGACAGAAAAAGCCACAAAACAGAAATCTTGTAGTGCCATTTTCAGTAGTGTCTCCTGAAACAGCAAATAATAAGACAGCTTATCTTCTTTTGATGACCACTCCCTCCTACTGAACCCTGGTGCTGGCCAGAGCATGAGAAACTGTCGGAGAATGAGGAGATGGGAGGCAGACCCACTGCAGCAGCCACTTCAAAGCAGCCTGCAACAGCAGGAACCTGAGGCAAACAAGTCTTTTTGTTTTTGTTTTAAATCAAGGCACTGCTCTCATCTTGAGATTCCTGCCCTCACCCCAAGAGGCCAAGCCCTGACATCTGGGAATCGTACTTAACCATGGTTTTAACTTATCAAGAAATGCAGTCTATAGAAACACATTAAAACAATTCAATCACGGCTAAGGAAGTGATTTTGATATTGCAAAATGGCATCTACAATATCAGTAATCCCTTTAGTAGTGTTTGCTCCTTTTTCTAAAATACACAATTACAAGCTGAAGATTTTGGTTCTAAAGATGTCTGTTTCAGGATCAGAATGTCAGACTGTGCTGTGGTGGGTATGCAAAGGGATCTGTGGTAAAACATCCACATTTACCAGCAAAAAGAATAAGAATGAGTGTGTTACTCTGATTTCTGGGGGTCCCATGAAGGACCTGTTAATGTACCCAATATAATGGGGGAAATAGGAATTAACGAGAGCACAGGCTAAACCACATGAGGCAGGGTAACTTAGCAGGATCTTAAAGCTCAATTTACACCAGCTCAGGCCAAACCAAAAACCACACCAAATTGATAAAGAAATGATTTTTATTATATTTTTAATAAAAATAAGTCACTGCACACGTGCGCACTTGCTCACCCACTCACACAAGGGCTAAAAGAAATAAAAGAGGGTGAAGAGTGTTTGGGCTGTTGAAGGAAAAAGAGAAGAACTGCTTGCTGCATCTGAGTGAAGGTCCATCTGGCCTGTATCTTCTGTTTCTAACTAGCCCCGGGGTGGGGAAAGTGTGGCCTGAAGACTGTGTGCATTCCCCAACCCCTCTGGGAGCCACTGAATACCCTCACAACGTCCTTCAAGCTTCAAGACCTTCCCAGATTTAAAAAAAAAATCCAAGTGATTTTTCACCCAAAGTGGTCCAAAAATGTGCAAAATTGCCAAAGATGTGGCACTACTATTGCCAGCCTTCATGAGATTTCCAGTTTTATTTAGGAATGGTAGTGTGGCTTCCTGTAGGTGCAGGGGACAAATAAAGGCCCCTGCTGTGGTGCAGTTGCCCCTTCACGGTCAAGCAAGATGCCCCTAGAAAGCTTATCTGGTCTGCTGTTAACTGCTACCAAGTCAACTTCAATTTATGGTGACCCTATGAATGAGAGACTACCACATCACCCTTTCATCAACAGCCCTCCTTAATTCTTGAAAACTCTGGGTCATGGCTGCATTTTAAGGTCTATCTACCTGTAGTGACGTCTTCCTCTTTTCCTACTGCCTTACACTTACCAAACATAATTGTCTTTTCAAGTGAGTTCATGTCTTTTCATGGTACAATGATCTCAGCTTAGTCATCTTGTTTTCTAGGGAGAGTTCAGGCTTAATTACTCTTGGACCCATTTATTAATGAATGAATGAATGAATCTTTATTTGCTCAGCTAAAAGCCATTGCAACACATCACAGTCAGGCAAACTACATCTAAATAACAGAATAGGACATTACAAATGGTAATAAACTAACTTACTTACTAATAAACTTATGTAAAAACAACATACAGGAACAACATATAGGAGATAAACAATCATTGTAATGGTTTTATAAACTCAGAGCAATATAAAATGTAAAATATATCTCTAGGATGATATAATGTAATCCAATGTAAAATTCAATATAAAATTATATAGGATGTACTATTTAAAATTACACTTATATATTCTGTAACACCAGAATCAATTATTTTTTACCTCCATATTGTTCGTGGGGATAGTTTTGATGTCTCGTTCTTATCTTACTTGCAGCTAACGCAGAATTTGCAACCTTAATAGTGACATAGGGGTCTTTATCAGCTAATTGTCCACAAATCTGCTCAAGAGGTGGTCTATTGGAAAGGGGAGAGGAGTGGAGGAAGCAATTAAGGAACTTTTGCCTGGGAGATGTATATAGAGGGCAATGTAAAAGATAATGTTGAATGTCCTCTACATCCCCGTTCTCACAGATGCAGAGTCTTTGATGGACAGGGATATTATCATATCTGCCCTTCAAATAGGCAGATGGCATACACTGAAAGCATAAAGCTGTGAATGCTTTTCTAAGTGGGGCAAAGGTAAGATTTAAAAAATATTGCTCCATTCCAAAATATGTTTTATATAATGAGTACCACAATGAATATGCTGTTCGGGAGAGCAAATGTAGGTCACCCCATTTAGAAGTGAGGTAAATTTTTTCTTTAACCAGTTGTTTAATTTTTTTGGAAGAATATGTGGGTAAGGCTTCTAAATTGATCTCAAAATGGAGGAGTATAGGCCTTACAGAATTTGTCCATGAATTTTGGAAGGGGGACTGTAATTGCTCTAAAAAGCATTTTTTTGGGAAGCCTATTGTCATTCATACTGACCAGCTTCAGCCAATATAAAGCTAAAGCCACCTGTACTCCAGCTTGTAAAGAGGCTAACCCAGTTTCCGCTCTTAAGATAGAAGCAGGGGTACCTTTTGGGGCAGTCAGTAAAAATTTCAAAAAAGCATTCTGAACTGTTTCTAAAGGAAAAGAGTTATCATATCCCCAAATCTCCACACTATACAATAATTGGGGAGCAATTTTCTTTTGGAAGACCTCAACAGTAGGAGTAACCAAATTCCCCCCATAAAATTTGTAAAACCTCAGTAGAGAATTAATAGAATGAGTGGCTTTCAGCTTGACTGCCTGGAAGTGCATTTTCCATGAGTTTTGAGTTAAAACCCAAACCCAGATATTTAAAATAAGTTGGATGTTCTATGGGATTTCCATTAAGTCTCCAACTATGTAATTTTTTCTTCTTCCCAAAAACCACCACTTTGGTTGTAGTATAGTTTACTATTAATCGCTCTTTTAAACAAAAAGCACTCAACTTCTTTAATAGTCTCCGCATCCCAATCAGAGTGGTAGCGATCAAAACTATATCATCAGCATATAGAAGAATCGAGAGTTTAATATCTTGAATAGAAACTGGAAAACATTCTGGGCCACTCATCTCTCTAACAATATCGTTTATATAAAAATTAAATAAAAAAGGTGCCAGAAGGCATCCTTGACGAATTCCTCTATCTGTAGGGATATTATCAGACAAAAGTCCATTTGCTCCAAGTCTAACCCTGAGGGAGGTATTAGTATGTAACAACTGGATTAGAAAAAGCAGTCTTCTTGGACCCATTTATTTGTCTTTTCGGCAGTCCAAGGTTTCTGCAAAACGATCCTCCAGCACCACATTTGAAATAAGTTGATTTTCTTCCTGTTAGCTTTCTTCACTGTCCAGCTTTCACAACCATACATAGAAATTGAAAAAAGAATGGTATGGACAATGCTGACTTTGTAATTGTATCACATATATTTACTCTTGAGGATCTTATCTAGTTCCTTCATAGCTGCTCTTTCAAGTCCTACTCTTTTTCTGATTTCTTGAGTGCAGTCTCCATTAATGACTGAGCCAAGGTATAGGAAAATCTTTAACTATGTCAATCAGTGGCAGAGCTTGGTGCCAGTACAGTAGGGATGGGGGAGAAGGGGTGTGGGCAGGGCTATGGTGTACATGGACAGAGTGATGTGTGTGGGCGGGACAATGACATGTGTGAGCAGGGCGACAGCACACGTGGGCAGGGCAATGGCATGCAGTGGGGAAGGCCAGGAGTGGTGCCACCCCAAAAAAGTGCCACTCAGGGCACCCCACCCCCATCACTTCCCATCCCTACTCCAGTGATGTCAACATCTTAATTGCCTGCTTAAAAGTTACATAAAGAATCTGTGGTCATTACTTTTGTTTTAATGTTCAGCTGTAAACCTGCCTTTGTAGTTTCTGGCTTGACTTTCTTCAGTTATCATTCCAAGTCTTTGCTGTTTTCTGCTCACAGTATGCTATCATCTGCATATCTAAAACTGTTTTAAAATGTCGATGTTCCTTTCTCCAGTTTTCACATCTTTTTCCTCCAAGTCTAATCTAGCTTTACATATGACAGGTTCAGCGTACATGTTAAACAGATAGGATGATAAAATGCATTCTTGTCTGAACCCCTTGCCAATTGGAAACCATTCTGTTTCTCCATATTCTGTCCTGCTGGTGGCCTCTTGTACTGAGAATAGACCGTTGTTGTTGTTGCTTCTGCTGCTGTTGTTGTTGTATGCCTTCAAATCATTTCTGATATGGTAATCCTAAAGCAATCGTATCACAGGGTTTTCTTGGTAAGATTTGTTCACAGGGGGTTTCCCTTTGCCTTCCTCCAAGTCTGAGAAAGTGTGGCTTGCCCAAGAAGTTTCCATGGCTGGGCAGGGATTTGAACTCTGGTCTCCAGAATCATAGTCCAATGTTTAAACCACTACACCGTGCTGGCTCTCAAATACAGGACAATCAAATGTTGTGGCACACACATTTTTCAAAGAACAATCCATAATTTTTCATGGTCTACACAATCACAGACTTTGCTATAATCTATAAAGCACAAGCTTATTTTCTTATGAAATTCCTTGGTGTACTCCATTATCCAATGTATGTTTACAATATAATCTCTAGTGCCTCTTCCTTTTCTGAACCCTGGTTAGATAACTGGCATTTCTCACTACATATATGGTAGAAATCTTTGTTGTAAGATTTTTAGCACCACTTTGCTTGCATGGGAGATTCATGCAATTGTCTAATGGTTACTCCAATTCCCAGTGTCCCCTTTCTTGAAATGGACATTGAATGTTTTCAATCTGTGGACCATTAGTTGTTCCCCATGTGTCTTGATAGAGATTAGAATTTCAGTGGCTTCTACCTCTGTAGCTTGAAACAGCTATATTGGTATGCCAGCTGTTCCTGATGGTTTAGTTCTCCCAAGGGCTCTGAGCACAGGTTCCATTTCACTTTGTAAAATTATAAGTTCATCTTAAAACAGTTCTTCCTTAAATGAATGTTTCATCTCTTTTATGTACAGCCTTTCCGCAGTACACTGCTACAGTGCTATTATTCCACTTTCAACATCCTATGGACTTCTGGGGTTTGTAATTTTAGGGAGGGGCATTCAGAATTCTCAGCCAGAGAGCTCTTTGTCTTCAGTAAACTACAAACCCTAGAATTCCACAGGATGTTGAAAGTGGAATAATAACATTATAACAGTGTAATGCAGAAAGGTCCATAGTTCTTTAGCATATGGTTTTCATCGTCTTTTTATTTCTTTATGATTATGTAGTGTGTTCCCCTGCTGGTCATATTACATCCGCACTCTTGGTTTAAATTTCCCTTTGATTTCTTGGATCTTATGGAAGAGGTCTCTTGCTCTATCTTGTTTGCTGTTGTCTTCTATTTTTCTGAATTGATTGTTGTAGTAGTTTTTTTTCCTGTTCCCAAATTATTGAACAGTTTCATTCAGGTTTCTGACCTATTTTCACTTTTACTTTTGCTTCTCATCTATCCTTAACTATTTGAAAAGTTTCATCTACCATCCAATGAGGCTTGGGTTTGTTTGTTTTTTTCTGTTGATAGCATTGTTTTGCATTCTTTTTTAACAATGTCCCTGGCTTTGGTCCAGAGTTCCTTTGACTCCTGATCAGTTAGGCTTAATAGTGCAAATCTTTTTTTTTTTTTTTTACATTATCTTTAAATTCTATGAGGATGTTCTTCAGGTTGTATTTTGGCACAGTTATTGATTTAGTGTTCTTCTTCAGTTTTACTCTTAATTTTTGTATTAGCAGTTCTTGATCTGTGCCACAATGTGTTCTTGATCTTGTTTTGGAGAGAAAATGGAGCTTCTCTAGCTTCTGCTTACGATTATGCAGTCTATTTGATTTCTATATTGTCTATCAGATAATGTCCATGTACACAATCATCTCTTTGGTTGCTTGAAAAAATGTGTTTATGATTAACAAATTATTAGAGTCACAGAATTCAAGCAGTCACTCTTCTATTTCATTTTTTGATCACAGGCCAAATTTTCCTACAATGTTTGGCTCTGTTATGTTTCCTACTTTTGTTTTCCAGTCACCTATGACTATCAACATATCCTGTTTGGGTGTGTGATCAATTTCTCCTGGGGTCCTGTGCAGAATGTTTCAGTATCTGTCTCAGTTGCCTCTGGAGTTGGAGCATGAACTTGGATTATGGTTATATTGATGGATTTTCCCTGCATTTTTCCCTGATTGGTTTTGCATTCTATTCATTGACTGCTTTTGCCATATCTCTCCTCACTATTAATACCATCCCATTTCCTCTCAGATTTTCATTTCCCAAGGAAAATACTATGTAATCATCTGACTCAAAATCTCTCATTCCTGTCGACTTTGGCTCTCTCACCCTAAGTATTGAAATGTTTGTACATTCCATTTCTTGTTTTACCATGTCCAGCTTCCCATGTTCCTGTAATATATGTTATACAGCTTCAAACTTTCCTTTCAGCTCTGAACACATCAGCAAATTGACGTTCTTTCAGCTTATGTCCTGTTGTGTCATTAATCACAGCACAACTCATAGGCCCTTTCTGCACAAGGCTGATACAGCACAGTAGCGTTGTATTATTGCTTTTACATCTGCACGTTAAACTGGTTTGATGTTGTTCTGTCGTCTGTGGTTTGGCACGAGTTGAGGTCTTAGAGTGGTTAACATCGATGTTAAACCGATGTATTGTAAAAATGGACAAATTCTGATGTTACAACCCAAACCTTTTCTGCTGTGTTTTTTCCTGCGTGCAGAAATGTTACATCGATTCACACACTTGCGCTAAAACGTAGCAACGGTTTCTACAACTTTTTTTTTTTTAATTGACCAATCAGTGGTGGCGGGGTGGAGCGAGGGAGGGGAATAGGAATTCCGTGAGAATTGATGGTTAGGAAGCTACAAATGATTTTCTCTGCATGCAGATAGGAATCGAGATAAGTCAGAGTGAACAACACCGCTTATGATACATGGTGAAACACTCCTCCACTCTGGTGCGGAAATGGCCATACTTGTCCTCTGTCCTGCCCCAGTACCTCATTGAAAGCCTTCTGACCTGGGAGTCTCAACTTCAGGCACTATCTCTTGTTTCATTTTGGATTGTTTCATCATTGGATTTTCATGGTAAAAGTCATTCAAAAGTAGGTTACCAACGTTGTCTTCTGTGCAATATTGACAAGCATTAGCTATGGTGCCTCTGCCGTTTTCTCTGAGAGGTCCTCCCTCAATGTTACCTCCCACTACTGCTGCTGCCCAGTAGCTGTTTGGCTCATTTAGTCTGGCTCCTCTGCAAAAGCATACCTGAGATGAGAGACCCTACCAGAAGCAGCACTACCTTCAGCATAGCCTCTTGCCTCGCAGAGGCAGCCAATGGGAGAATGGAAGTGCCACGGTGGGTCTCTGGTCAGTGGCACACGCTATTTGGAGCTTTACTGCCTCTATACATCAATTGGGATTCTGTGCAGCTATCGTTCATTGACTGGCTCGTTGTGTAGCTGTCAAATCTCACTTTAGGTTACACTTGTGACTGAGCCTTTGTTTCTTATCCTGAGGCTTCTGGCACTCCCCTTATGCCTTTTCTTCAAACTAACTCAAGGGAAACAAGGTGATGCTACAAATGCTCAGGTGTGTGCGTCTTTAGGCATCCGGTACGTGACTGGGATCTAGTTAATTTGTTAGCAAAAATAGATTTTGCCCACAGTTAAATAGCAAACAACAGCAGTTTTATTTAAATACCAAAAGAGGAAGAGGAGGAAGAAGAAGAGGAGGAGGGGGGAGGAGGAGGAGGAAGAGGAGGAGGAGGAGAAGAAGAAGAAATTGTTTTATTTGTAGATGAAAACTGGAACACATATGACCAAGCAACATCAGAGTGTGGTCAAGATGTCAAAAACATTATCACTGTGGAGAAACACATAAGTTAGGACAGGCAGCAAGCAGTATTTTGTTTTTGTCTGAGCCTACTGGGAAGGGCAAGATTTTGCTCCCTCTTGTCCTCTCTCCCTTGCTGAGTTAACTGAGTGTGAGCTACTTTTGCACTTCAGTTTGCAGCAATTTAATTAAGGTAAGGATAAAACCAGAATATAGGAGGAGGTAACAGAAACTGGGACATTTAAAAAGCAGCTGAAAAAGTTGAAAGGCAGAAGATTAATTGGGATTATCTCTGCAAAATCAGGACAATTGAAGGATATGAGTAAAAACCTAATGAGAGCCTGAGAACTCTGTATGTTTGTTTGTGTGTGTGTGTGTGTGCGCACATACCTTCAAGATACCTGTTAACTTATGGTGAGCCCATGAATTTCATAGTTTTCTTAGGCAAGGAGTACTCAGAGGTGGCCTTGCCGGTTCCTTCCTTGGAAATATAACCTACAACACCTGGTATTTGGTGGTGATCTCCCATCCAAGGCTGGCCCTGCTTAGCTACCATGTTTGTTTGTTTGTTTGTTTGTTTGTTTGTTTGTTTGTTTGTGATTTTCTGGATGCTGAGTGACAGGTGCACAAAATGTTGAAGTCTGAGAATTGAGAGTACCCCTTTCCATTTGTAGGTCAATAAACAACAAAGCAACAAAGTTCTACTCAAATCCATCTTTCAGGCAAGAACAGGACAGTACTTGTTGTTCTACGTTTGGTTCATTTTTAATACAATCAAACAGAATTATGTCTTAAAAGATTATTTAAAATATTCTTTGCTCTACTTCGTAAAATTAGAACAGCTTCTAAACAAGCAAATAAAGCTAGGCAGATTTTCTGGCAATGAAAAGGGCTTATTTCAAGGGCAGGTTAATGATATCATCATCAGAGACAAGGAAGTGTCTTTGTTTTCCTATTGGACACAAAACATAGGATCCCCCCCCCCATTGCACTTCAGTGGCAGTAAACAAGGATTTCAAGGCTTCTCTGGCACATCAAGGGGCATCCATGCAAATCCAAAACCTCACTTCAGGACAAACAAACTCACAACCTACTGCAATAGAAGGGGATGCATTTTATCTGTGCTTCTGGTGGATAATGCCTGTGGTGCTCAAAGGAGGTGGAAACAGCATCTCCAAATCCACACACAGAACACTTGCTAACACAGTGCACAATGTAAGATGACATTTTCCTGCACAAGGACTATTGGAATGAATTATTAGGTGCACACCAAGACTACCATTCCTCATGGTTTGGTTAACTGTACCCTTCTCCAACCGGTTGAAACCCTGGGAAACCAGACAATACCAATTCCTGTTAACAGAAATTCAATGCGTCATCTGCCAGTAATACAAGTCACAACAAAGCATTCAGAGCTGCTACTATTTTGCTTTTCAGAAAAAGAGCAATACAAAGCAGTTTGCAATCATAAAAACTTTAGTGCTAAACATCCCTTTTGTATGCTAACCTTTAGGAATGAACAAATCAAAACAGTCAGTGGGTGTCTGGGAAGGCAGGCAGTTCCCTTAAAGGTGATGCAACTAGTCTTCTGATTCTTTGTACTGGGTCATGACCTCTACAATCCAATCTACATAGTTTGCCACCTTAGTGTAAAGACCGTAAGTGCCACATTTTGGACCCCAAGAAACTAGGCCAGCAACGTAGTAGCGGGTGTTGTTATGGGGATCTTGGATGGCATATGCCCCACCACTGTCCCCCTGACAGCTGTCCTGCCGGCCATTCCCAGCACAAATCATATTATCTGTGAAGACATAAGTCCATTTATCTGCAGGAGGGTCTGGCTTCACTCTCCGGCACATATCCATGTCCTCCACTGGAATCTGGGCTGCCCTGAGTCTCGCTGCTTTTCTTCCCAACTCTGTCCTTCCCCAGCCAGCTACAAAGCCTAGAGTCCTAATCTGTGGATCATATTCAGAAGATTTACCAGGAAGGCAAATTGGGGAAATGGTGGGACCCAGTGTCACAGGCGTCTTCAGTCTCAACAGAGCAATGTCATTATCAAAATTAGTCCGGTATTCTGATGTAGATTGTGTCCAGCCGGGATGAATGATCGGCTCACCCACATCTAGTGGCCTAGCACTCTTCATGGCATGGGGGCCAATTAAGAGCAGGCCAGCATAGACAGTTGGGTTTGGGTATCCGTCCAGCACATGGGCTGCTGTAAGTATCCAGCGGTCTGAAATTAGAGCCCCACCACCTCGTGGATGTTCAAAATAGATCTGCCAAGGGAAGTTTCCTTTTTCAGCAGGTGAACCTCCAAAAATCCGCCCTATTCCCTCAGGGGATTTATGGGGAAATCCACAGACTACAGGAAGAAAATAAGAAAAAAGAGCTTGCAAGCTATAGGAAGACAAGATCGTACAATTTATATTGATATTTATAAACACGAAGGAAAAGCAAAGGCAGTGTGCTTTGCATTAGTTTCACAACAGGGCCCAAGGTTAGGGCAGTGACTCAGTCTGAATCAGTGTTTTGGCACACACATGCTTTTCCCAACACTCCGTTTGATTGCTGTCTATTTCTGTTGCCTGGTAAAACTGACCAAATGTTATTAAATACTGAGCCTTTCGCTGCCCTAGGACCCTGTCTCTTTATTATTGTATAGATACATTCCAGAACATCATGCCCTTCAATATGTATCAGATTACAACTCCCACTATCCCTTGCCAGCATGGCCAATACTGTATTCTAAAACATCTGGAAAGCACAAGACAATGGGATGGGATGGTCTTCTGGTCGATAATGGTGAAGGAGAACAGGGTTCCTTAAGGATGTCTCCCAAGGGACCCTGTATTCAGGGTGATAGGAGCTGGTCTGGCATTTTGGAGACTGGCACAAATTGTCTCTTGGGGCTAAGAAGTTTAGCGGATCCCACTGTAATCTACAAAGCGGGATATTGTGGGGGAGGGTAAGAATTCCCCACAAGGTATTAGATGGATCAGAGGAGACCTGGGAAGTCATTACCCCATCAACTTTGATGTTGTTGTTAAACCAAACAGTCTGCCTTTGCCCTCCTGACTTCTTAACTTTCTTGAAAGAAGCTACAACAAATAAGAAGCCTCCCAAGAAAGGTTCCAGCTAACTTCCACTACTTTGTTCTACAAAACCACAATGTAAGTTCTTTGCTTTTTAAACTCTTTAACTTTAAAGAAAATAGAATGAGCTCAGAGAAACTGTAGTGCCATGACATAGCTGTGAGAGGTGGGAACTGCTAATTTAAAGGGACAGAGTATTTAAAGAGTGTATATGTTCAAATAAGAAAGAAAGAAAGAAAGAAAGAAAGAAAGAAAGTGAAGACTTTGTTAAATAGACTTTGATTCTTACATTAGGAGAGTGATAAGGTCCAAGGATACGTTCAGGAAATGAACCTAAATTGATTTATTCTTCCTTTGACAGAGAATGTCAACCAAAGTGGCTAGTTGTGCTAGGCTGTGCTTACCGCTACTGGTGAAAGGGAGAATTCACCTAAAAGAAAGTTGTCAACTGCCAAAATGCATAAAGAGTCTAAAGAAATAGATGCAGCTGGAATTGCAAAGACTGCTTTAGTAGCACAACAAAAAGCTCAAGCTGCCAGAAGAGGTTCAGTAGACCAACCAAAGAAGATGGATGTGTTTCAGATGCTGTTGGAGGAGATGAGGAAGATGAGACAGAAAATGCAAAAATGTAAAATCAGCAGTAACTCAGGGCATGCAAAACTAGAAAACTGAAGTCTGATTGGATCTGAAAGAGATCAAGATTTCTTTGGCTCAGATAAAGATGGGAATGAAACAGATGAGTGAAAGACTTGATGCTAATAAGAAAAAAACTCAGACTTGAAAAATCCATTGAGAAATTAACTGAGAGACAGAATGCTGAGCAGGAAAAATATCTCAATGCCATGGCTGTCTTGGAGATGAAGAAAAAGAAAAATGCATGAGAATAAGAGGGCCACAGGAGAGACAAGATGATAACATTTGAGTTTGAGCTTGTGAAGCACTGGCAAATTTTCTACAGATACAAAGAGGTGAGATAGTTGTGGAAGTGAATTTAGTGTACAAGATAAATGTAGAAAATATGTAATTTTTACTCAAGAGGTAAAGCAACATGGAATCCCAATCAAGTGGAGCAACACAGAAGGCTTAGTTTTGAGAGTCAGATTATAGAAATTTATTCTGAACACAGCACAACGGGTAAGCGATTTCTTAAATAAATATAAAAGAGATCCAGGAGGAAAAGAATTTAAACAGAGAACTCCAGATCAACACACTAAAGACACAAGGGATGAAGAAGAGGAAGAGGAGGAGGATAAAAAGGAAAAAGAGATCAGGCCCCAAATGAAATTGGATTTGGTTCTATCAGAAGAAACTTAAGATGGCTATGAAACTCCTGTCTTGGAATGTTATGGGAGCTCATTTGCTTGGTAAATGGTAGAAGAGATTTCAACGTTTGGAAAAACAAAATTTAGAGCTGATCTGTTTGCAAGAAATGCATAATAGGAAAAAGATGAAAAATATTTACGGAACCTCAAATTAGGAAAGGAATTTTCATCTTTAATTGATAAAAAGAAAAAAGGGGTTGTGATCTAACATTTGGATCGGAAAAGAAATCTTTGATTATGTAGTAGGAGTTCAAATCCAGCTATATGGTCAAAAAGTTCTGATTGTGGGCAACCATGTGCCAAATGAAAAGAAAGCAAATTTTTTATTAGAAATTGCTTCAGAGCATTCTGGAAACTCCACATGATAAACTTATCCTTCTGGGAGATTTTAATGGAGTGATAGATCATGGAGTGGATAGACTATCTGAGAAAAAAGAAACAAGAACAAGGGAAGTTACCTAAAAGTTACTATGAACTTGTGGACAACCTGGAATTAATTGACTGGAGAGTGCTGTATGGACAAGCAAGAGAATATACATTTTTCACAGAGAAGTACAAATTCTTCTCTAGGACTGATATGTTTTTGATATTGAAAAGCTTGGCTAATGTAATTAAGGAGATGGAGGTGTTACCAAAACTCCTTTTGGTTCACAATCCAGTACTATTAAATATAAGGAAGAAAAAGATCCAATTCACTTGGAGGTAAAATGAAGAACTGTTAAAAGATAAAAAGACCTCTAAAAAGACAAAAGACCCTCTTAAAAATTATCTTGATGATAATTTAAACAAAGAAATTGAGACAGGAGTTGTCTTGGGTGCATGTAAAGCAGCAATAAGAGGTTTTTCATTCAACAACATACAAAACTGAAAAAGAATAGGCAAAAACGACAAGAAGACATTATGGAGGAGACTAAGACCATTTCCACACTAGACTGTTATAGTGCTATTACCCCACTTTCAACATCCTATGGAATCCTGACGTTTGCAGTTTAGGGAGGGGAGGAGTAATAGCGCTATAACAGTCAAGTGCGGAAATGGCCTAAGAAAAAAGAAGAAGAGTTGAAAAAGAATGTAACAAATTCTATTTTGATGAAGGAAATTATATTACTACAGAAACAACTCTCTACGAGTACAGTTTATGCAATTGAGAGAAAAATGAAATATACTTCACAGAAACATTTTGAAAATGCTAGTAAACTAGGAAAATGGCTGACTCAGAAACTTAGAAAGGAAAGAGGTAAAAAAGCCATCTTTGAGATTAAAGATGGCAAATACTTGATTTGGATAGATAGAAAAGATAGAAAATATTTTTATAGTTCTTTTCTCAACATTATATAAAGAAAAAAGCTCAGTAAGAGTAAGAATCTATTTGGCTTTGCAAAATTTACCAATAATTTCAGAAGATCAATGGACTAACTTAAACAAAAGAATAACAGTGGCAGAAGTGGTGAAAGCTATTAAAAAGATAAAAATTAAGAAGGCACCAGGCCCAAATGGCTTATCAGCTGGTTACTATAAAGAGCTGGAAGAACACTTATATCTGTCAGTGCAACAATTAATGAACTCTATAACTGAATCAGATATAATACGAGAAAGCTGGATTGGTGCAAATATAACACTGATGTCAAAAGAAGACAGATGCTACTGATCCTAAGAATTACAGACCAGTATCTGTTTTGAATGACGATTTATAAAATATTTGTTACAGTTTTATCTGAGATATTGAAAAGAGTATTGGGAATAGTGATACATGAGGATTAGTTTGGTTTCTTATCAAAAAGACAGCTGAAAGACAATATAAGATGTGTAACTAACAATTTGGAATACTTAGAGGCACACAACAATAAACAAGCAGCTTTAATCTTCTTGAATGCAGAGAAAGCCTTTGACAATAGTTCTTGGACATTTATAACTGGAGTATTAAAGAACTTTGGCAGTGATTTTTTTTAACACGGATTACAGTTATTTACTGAAAATAGAAGGTACAAATATTGATTAATGGTGAGAAATCAGACTTCTGTGAAATCCAAAAAGGGACCAAGGATGTCTCTTGTCACCACTACTTTTCATCTTGACTTTGTAGTAATGATGTGCATTCAATAGCTAAAACGTATAAAATGCTGTTGAAAACAGAAATGAAGGAGGCCAAAGATTATTTGACTACAAGCTCTGTGGTGTTGTTGTATGATTATTTTCATTGTATTCTCATAATATAGTCTTTTTGAAGAATCCGCCACATGAACAGTGAGTCATTTTGGGAATGCATATGTGATGCAATAGAATACATATAGAATATTTTGTATTTCATATAAGTGTTTAAGAAAACATTGTTTGGTTTGAGGAGAGTAGGAAATACACATGTATGATGTATATTATTTCTGAGGGTTGCTTGTTTTTTGTTTTGTGTGTGTGCATGTGCGTGTGCCTGTGTGCGCGCGCGCTTGTGTCCTCTATTTTGTACCTGATCAGAAAAAGTCAAAGCACAAAGTCAATAGAAACAGGGATATTTGCATTGCTCTAGGCTTCTTCTCTTGTATTCCCCTCTTCTTCTAGTCCAGTATTTTCTTCCCCTAACACTTCAAAGTAGCCCCTTCCTATGTCTCATTGTCCCAGCCCTCGGACACTCTGACACCCCTGGTAGGTTTGAAGCTTTGGTGTCCTGAGTCCTAAATGGTTAAACAAATGAGATGTAAAGATTTGCAAATCCCTGGCACCAGTGTTAAATATTTTGAATTGTTGGGGTATTTTATCTATCTGTGTCTAACAGAGAAAATAAGAAGTTTAAAAACAGGTAGGACCTTCTATAAACTAGAGAGATATTTTCTAGTATCCATTTGAGAGAGAGATGCAAAATTAAGCATTGTACCTGGGGTGCAAACTGGAAGCTCTGTTTTCCCTTCTTCATCTACCCATTTCCCATTGGCTGAACACCGATAAACTCCTTTGGAAACAAGGAAATATAGCAATGAGTTTTGATGTTTCTTTAGGGTCTGTCCTTGATTTAACCCAGGAAAGCACCTTTTCTATTCTTAAGCAAAGAGCGCTTGCTCAGGATTGCATAACATACATTAGAAATGCCCTCATTTTTAATGAGTGCTCAATATGCCACTTTTTGTAAATAAATCCCCAGACCTCTTGTTTATACTGAAAGTAACATGAGTGAAAGATCTCTCACAAGTTTCACAAGGATATTGGAATGATGTACAAATAAAGCCTTCTTTAACAGAAGCCATCACAAGATGCCCATCCCTAATTCTACCCCTGAAAGTCACCATAAGATGAGTTGAGAGTGGGACGCACCGTTTCCATTGCCCTCTCGTGTATAATAGGGTTCATTGCATACATAGCGGACAGTGGCTTGGTAATGAGTCTCCTCAGATCCTGATGGGTAAATGACATCCCCATTTTCAAGAGAATCAGGCATGCCACAGTCAACGGCTACAAGGACAAAGAAGAAAGATGGTGGTTAAAGTAACACCCTCAAGCTGCCATTCAACAAGAGCTGAGCAAAGCCCTCCCATTTCTTCTTCCTGCATGTTGCATTGCTTACACAATCTTCCAGTGCATCATTCCATCCCTTCCTGCGACTAAGTCTAGAATGACATTAGTTCCTTCTGCAAAGAAAACCCCCATGTATTAATGCCTCAAGTCATAAGACAATGTATTTTTATTGTACCAAGGAGCAGCATTCTGGCTGCCCTGATCTTTGAGGCACATCTTCTTCCTCTACAGCAGAGCTTTCCAAACTGTGTGTCACAACACGTTAGTGTGTCAACTGCAGTGTGTAGGTGTGTCACACAAACATAATGGGTGGAGGGGCTGCCTCTCTCAGTGCTGCTGCCCCCCTGGCGAGGGCAGTGGCAGTGGAACAGGCTCAGATGGAGGGTCTGCCTCTTTTGCCTCCACCACAGCCGCCCCAGGCCGAGGAAGACTGCAATGAGGGTGGCATTGGTGGCGGGCCAGGCTCAGGTGGAGGGGCTGCCTCTACTTACTTAATTACTTACTGAATTACTGAACTGTGAAATGATGCACGTCTAAAAAGTGTGTCACCAACATGAAAAGTTTGGAAAGTTCTGCTCTACAGCCACCACAAGGGAGGTGGTCACAGACCAGCAGTGATGACAAGAACTCTACATGTAACTGGAAACCAGCTTAAAACTCCCACTACATCTGCTTACACTATTGAAGAAGCGAAGTGCTGTTCAGTCTAAATGTATGATTGAACTGTAGCTTGTCTGCTCAGCATGCAGTTATAAGTACAAAGAACTTCCCAGTGTCTCTAGCTGGAGGGGTTTTACTGACTGGACAGATGTGGCATCACCGTCTAAACCTCAGAACTATTGCTAATGACTGAGAGGTATAAAGATATAAGTACACGTCTTGCAGCAGGGGAGGTTGGTTAGCAAATGTGACGTGCTTAGTTCCACCACTGGTGATCCCTCAGTTTCACTTTTGATAACCCTACCCTCTGGCCCATCAGCACCAGTAGACATCAGCTGCCATGCCATCTCAAGTATTTTTTTCTATATCATTCTCAGGACTACCTGAAAGTATCCTAGGAATCACAGGTCGCTCAGCAAGCATCACTTACGGACACATCTGTGGTCAGAGTTGCTCCACTTGCCATTGCTTTGACAGCTTGAGTGAAAGGATGTAAGGCTGCCTTGTGGCTGAAGGAAAAGAATTCAGACATTGGACTTAATTCTCTTCAGAAATGGATCACAAATATATCCGCTTCTTTCTCCTTCCTTAGTTGCATTAGAGTGATCTCAACATTTTATTCTGCTCTTGTATATGGTGGATGAGGAAGTAGAATTCTGAGCTAAACACAGATCTTGGCACTTCATCCCCATCTGTCAGAATAGCTAAGAATATGTGGCTGCATTTCCCCACATTTGATTTTCGTTCCCCTTGTCAACCCTTTTCCTGTCCTTTCTCTTGCTTGGCTTCCCTCTTCCTTCAGCCACTTTGTTTCCTTAACTGGTGATATCTAAATTCTGAGTTCTTTGTGGGCAGGGGACTATAACCCTCTTTATGTTTGCAATTAGGCATTTGACATGATGATTCCACTATGTTGACTACACCATTGTCATCTTTAAGGTGACCTGCTGCAAAAACTGGGAAGGCAAACAGCAGAACAAAAAAGCAAATGTCAGAAATCAAGGATTTAATATTTTCAGAGTTTGAAATGCACCACCACCACCACTACAAAGTCAACTGCCAAGCTCTGGAGGGAAGGATGGGGAGCTCACATCAGGAGCTTGGTGGAACTGATGTAGCCACCCCTGCCCAGAAAGAGGTAAACTACAGTCAGCCTAGCAAACTGAAATAGCAACTTCATAATCTACTTTGCCTGGGAAAACAGGTATGAAGACTCTCACCCTGGATAACTTGTAACTGAGGGAGGCTACCTGGTTCCCTTTCTGTGAAGCAACCTATTAGCCATCCTCAGCTTGTTTTCAGCTGGTTAACAGACTGGCTAGCTGGATTGTCTGCCAGCTAGGCTTCAGCCTGTCTACTCTGAAGATATCTGCCTGGTCTCAGCTCCTGACAATGGTAGAAAAAGAATCCTCTCTCAGCATCAGGGCTATGGGTATAGCACAGCTGGGAATGAATGTACAGCACATCTGCATGCATGATGCATTGGAGCCACATCTTAGCGCCAACCGGATTCTCAGAAAGGTTTAGGGATGGCTTCACTTGGTGAGTATGGACTTACCATCACAACCTCATAGCCTTCTGTACAAGTTACCATTACAGAATCTTTAAAGACATAGTGGTCTCTTATGGGATCCAGCACAGAATTTGGAATAACAGTCTTCGGACAGGGCATTGCTTTGAACAAAGAAAAGATTTTCAGCATCTTGATACAAACTCTGAAGGTGCTCTCTTTCCTATTCACTTACTTCCTCAATCCCTCTTCAATCCTCCCCGCCACAATTATTTGTGTGTGTGTGTGTGTGTGTGTGTGTGTGTATTCCCCTCAAATATATGACCCTACTGTCATATACATATACAGATTTGGCAAAGGGATATATGACTGTAATGCACATACACACATACACACATACAGACTAGCCACCCATTCAAAAATGCCTCTCCCAGCAACAAACAAGATCTCTAGTCTCGTAACCCTAAACTATCTACCGTACTCACAATTTGTCCATGTGCATGGCAACATTAACCATACCAGCAGCAGCCACCCTTACAGACAGCAGTAACTTTGTTGACAAATCTCCATCCCAGCTGCCTGCAGCTATCTTCTTCTGTACTAGACAACTAATTCATGTTCCTTTGCTACTTGTATGCTCATGCTCATTTCACTAATAACCCCTTTCTCACTTCACTATCGTATATGTTTTCCTTATGGGATGTCTACATACGATCCCCAAAGTAGCGTAGTTTCCACCCTCTGCCTTGCGTTGTATGATCTGTTTGGAAGAAGATGTCAACAATATTGCTTCTAGTCTTGATTTCTGGAGGCCCAGTGAATACACTGCCACAATAAGGACCAAAATGCTCATCTCCTGCCAAGATCTACAAAGACAACCAGAAAAATATTAGTCAAATATAGACAAAAACAAAAGAACAATAGTGCATTAGGAAGAGAATAACTTTGATGATGGGGCCATACACTTGAACGGCAATTCTACATCTCTGCTAATAAAAACAATCCCCAGAACAGATATGCTGTTGAAATTATGTTAAATAGTTAACGCAGTAGAGTTTAAGAATGTACCAAATACCTATCAATCATCACTGAGACTGGCCTTTCTTGAAAGGAACCCTAGAAGCTCAAAGGAGATTTATTTGAGCAACTGTTTGCAGGATAGGGATGTAAATTATTTCATACCACATGATTTGTTTTCTCTACACTAAGCAAGACCACAAGGATTTGTCAATGTCTTTAAATGTGTGAGTGAGGTCTGTTTTTGTTGTTTGTTGCATTGCAAGTCCTCTTCCTATTTTTTTTTTTTTTGGCATGTAAACTTTTCTTTGCACAGAAACATTTTTGTGCAGAAACAAATATTTGCACAATAACTATAAAGAATGTAAAATGGCACTAGCTTTTTCTTTCCTCTTCCAGGTTAAAAATTCTAATGGCAGCTCTTCAATGGGGTGCCTTGAGGTCTTGAGACACCCTTTCTTATTGAGGCTGAGAAAATCTGTGATTATTCATTACATCCCCAATGCAAGACCGGTGCAAAACATGCTGCTGTCTGAGGCAGCATAAGTTTCCTACTAGAGGGTGACTTCATGGCTTGTGTTGCCTGTGTGCCTTCCAGCCTGTTGTAGGGTACAGGGAGGCTCAGACACCCTCATCTCTCTCTGCCATCACTTACCCTTAAGGCATCAGAACAGTTTCCTTCCAGATCAGTTGGCTCCACATCGAAGTCCTTCTTTCTGATGGTTAGGACTACCCGGTATCCTGGCTCCAAAGCCACACGGTAATCACAGTGTGAATTCTCTGGATATGAATCAGGGTAGTTGGGGCTGGTGATTTCACCAGATAGTTCAGTAAATACATTCCCACTGCAATTCACTAGAATTTAGGGAAGAGAAATGGCCAGAAAAATCAAAAACAAAGTTAGCAGATGATGTTTTCTTTGAAAAAACATGGCTTAAACCTTAAAGACAGCATCTTTGGGTCCTTGTGTTTAACATCCCCTTTCTGTACTAGAGAGGCAATGTTAACATTTTGAGATAATATGAGAATAAAGCAAATAGCCATTTTTACCAGTGATTCTGTGTGTATGTATGTGCATGTGTGCACATGTGTACATGCAAAACATCACAGCAAGTAATAAGTGCTGTGCTGCTCATCATTTTTCTGTAATCTGAACTTTTAAAATGATGTCATCATTTTTTTTCTTTTATCTGGTTTGTGGTTTTTACAAAGAAATCAGATTTCCCATGTTTTCATTTTTAAATCTTAAATTTAAAAGGTTTGATGATGAAAACAAACATTTAAATCCATCAGTGTCAATTTGCATAACCCTATCTGAATTGTTATTTCCACTGGGCATGTCAGAATCGCTCCCAAAATTCCATAACATCATTTGCAACATATATGTGACTTCCCATCAATTTATTTTCACATTCCTAAAATTCAAGGACTTAAGTCTAAGTTCTAAATGTTCCACAATGTTTTCTCAGGTTGCATATCATGCCCCTTGAGTCTGCCACAGAATCATAGAATCTTAAAGTTGGACAGGACCACAAGAGCCATCTAGTCTCACCCCGCCATGCAGAAACACACAACCAAAACACTTCCGAAAGATGCCCATGTGACACAATTCAGATACAAAATTCTCTAAACCAAAATTCTTTGGGAAGGAGAAAGTGTGCTGAAGCACATTTTCTTTTATTGATTTCTTTTGCCAATAGGAGCAACTAAACAAACCAGAAAGTCTCCATCCCTAGTTTATTTATCATTAATCTGGACAAGGATCACCTACCAAACCAGAATTATAAGCTTAGATCAAACTTTTTGAGGTTTATTATTCTGACTTGAGAAAAGGCCAGGGATCTTGGTTTGGACCTAGTAAACAAAACATAAATAGAGGCTTCTTGGGTTCTTTACCAGTCTCACTTGTAGAAAGAGCCAAGCAGGAATGAGTGAGCCACTTAAACCTGCACACTTGCTCATTTCTAACAAGCCAGAATGAGAAAGAACTAAAAGCTTTAGTTCCTTTCTGTGAAAAGCTGGACACTTTTCAGATTCCTCATTTTAACCCCTGCCCCAGCTGTTTAAGAAGCACTTCACTGAGAGTGTGTGGGACTATTTCTCAAGTGATTTCTTTAATTTAACTCATACTGGTTTATCTTCCTCTTCTTCTGTACAACTGCATCTCCCTACAGTTTATCTGCTTCCAAGGATTTTCATATTCAAAGTAGACTGTTGAAGTTCTTCCCAGCAAAAGCTTTAGCAATTAACATATGGATTGCTATTACTGGGGCAATATAGATTAGTCTCTTACCTCCACATGTTATTTGATCCTCATGTAAGAAATATTCAGCTGGGCAAGAGCAAAAGTAGCCACCAATGTAGTTATTGCAGTAATGACTGCACGGCTCTTCTACAAAATCTGTGCACTCATTCACATCTGCAAGAAATGAACATGGGGAATAAATAACAAAAATGATGGGATGCAATCTGGCCATGAAAGAGTAGACACTTCATTTGTGGTAGAGGCTTAGCTAGTGCTATCTTGTTGCCGCTCTCTGGTACTTAGCTTCAAGTGACCTGTACCATTTCAACTAAGCTTCTACTTTCTGTCTTTTAGGTGCCAAGACCCTGATCTCAAGTACTTAAAGACACAATTGTTACCACACTTTACCCTTTTCTGGATAGCAAAATTAGTGAGATGTATAATTTTCCTACAAAACTGGACACTTATGGCTGGAAAGTATGTGGTAGCAGGACACTGGCTGTAAGTGCGTGCTAGATCAGGATGATTCAGCAGGGCCAGGTCATAAATTCAAGAGGATTAGATGGAAATCCTTGATATTAACAGGTTTGGGACAATCCTCTCAATAATCCGACCTCCAAATACAATAGTAGATGAAACTGCCCAGGTACAGCAGGCAAACACTCCTAATGTGAGCATATCCTACAGAGACCTTTTCTGTTTACCTTACCCAACCAAGACACTCAGAGGCTGTCAGGACTCCCATCAATGTATTGTTACCTATAGTTAAGACAATCAGCCCATTCTGGACACCTTTGTTTGCTCTTCCAGAAAACAATGAACACACATTCCTTCAGAGTAGGAAATAGGGAATAAAACAAAATAAAATAAAATAAAATAAAATGGTATACCAGCCCAGGTAACTGTAACATGGTAACATGTTAACACATTGGGTGTCATGCTGGAACCCAGACTCCCATTTCTCCGTGTTGCCTTCAAACACCTGTTCGAGCCAAGACCATTAATATCACCCCTTCCACCCAAAATCTCTCTCTATCCAGCATTTACCACCTTATCCTTCAGCCTTGTATGGTTTGTGAGACTGTTTGATTTCTTGTGTGTGTCTGTTAATTTCCAAATAAGATAATCTTTTAACTTTTAATTGGAGTCCTCTCTACAGTTAGTACTGGTATACACAGGTGAAAAGGTCCAACCGTTACTCTCCTCTCACAGGCCTCCTTTGAACTATAATTCTCCCAAATTTCAAGGAGACGCTGGCATTGCTGGTGGACCTCAAGATCCCTCACCTTTTAGGGTAACACACAGGGCCCACATAGGACTGAGAACATGATGGTCTGTGGAAAGGACTAGCCCCCAGTCCTTCAATCCTCCTTCAGTAATCCCTGTTTTCTACTTAAAAACCCTGACTCCAAACACTCCAACAGACAAGCAAACTACTCTTAGATCTTTCCCATCCTGACTCACATTCACAGAAAAACCACAGCAATGTATGCCTTGAACCCAGGGCTCTTCAGGGTGCATGAGAAGAATTAAATGTTACCTATATTGAGGGGCACATCTCCACACTGCAATGTTGACCTAATCACCTCTGTTGCCCATCCCGTTTTCGTTTATGGCAAAAGAGCAGCTGGATGGGATAGTGGAAGAAAGAGCAGATGACCAAACAGAAAATGTCGTTACTGCTTAATGCACCCCAGACACCAAGCGGAAGGTATAAAGAAACTTATTGGGAGAGGATCTTGGGATTGCAGGGGAGAAGGGGGAAGAATGATAGAGAGATAGAGATGAACAGACAAACATAGACAAAGACACACACACACATTGACAAAGTATCTTGCAGTACTTCTTTAAAATGAAAGACGTCAGATTCCTGCCAGCACTTATGCCCTATCCTAGTTAAGAATCTTGGTCATTCTCCTGCTACTCCTTGTGGGTTGCTTTAATATCTGGAGAACATTTACTATCATGTATCTTCCAGGTGGTTTCTCTATTTCCCCCCTTCCATACTAAGCACCCACATAAGTCCATTCATCAGCTAAGGGTTTAGTGCGAGCTATACACCTCCCTTTCATGTGCTGACTTTTTGCACAAGTTGTTCCCTGGGTGAAAATTATCAGTTGTGAGAGAGAGTGATTTAGGGTGTCCTATTAGAACTGGGTTCAGCCTTTGATGAATTAAGTCAGGGGAGTCCCTCTGAGTGCTAGGACCACCAGCTCTACTTTTTAAAAAATATCAGTTTGATTTACACAATGGTGATGTGCCTTCCCACACCTTGCCAGGGGCACCATTCAAGGAACACCGGGGTCTTTTCTGCACCTACATGTCTGACATTTCAGGCCACATATGACAAGAGCGCTTAACATTTCTGGCCACTTCCTGGGTCTACAACCTGGGTAAACATTGGAAGAAAAACTTACATGGGTCAATGAGATATATCCCTTGCAGCAAAGGGAATGTATCTGTGGGTAATGGTTTGACCTGTGATGATAACCTTGCTACAGTTCAGGGGTATTAAAAATTAACTACAACTGTTCTTAATAGGCTGACTTTGTCTGCAGCTGAATTTTAAATAGACCTTTGAACCAAACAGTGAATCTTGCTTCCCTGCTCAGCAAAAACTGAAATGGTACCCCTGCAACCTTTTTGTACCAAGGCTCTGCTGACAAGAATCTTGTGGCTACCAAACAAAGAAATAGCAGCCAAAGGCTTACCCACTGCAGTATAATAAGCAGCAAATCCAGTAAATCTTTCTTCATTGGAAAAGTCAGACTGAAAGGTGACAGTCAATGTATTGTAGGGAACACGAAATTCCTCCAGGACATAAGAGCCAGGATGTCTTGTCTTTCGACCACAAAGCTGGCCCTCAACATTGTTACCAGACATAATCTGAAAGGGGAAGACAGACAGTTACCTTGATTTCTGCAACTGAAATGTGTCGTGATTGTTAGCATTGTACCTGCTGGCATAAGGCAAACCCATATACTTTAGATTAGATCCAAATTTAGTCACACTTTGAGTAGGCCCACTGAAATCCATGGACTTAAATAAATCATGACTACTCAGGCTTTCTAGACATATAATTCAACCCAGATCCAAACCAGTACACCTCCTACATATTTGGTTGGCACCATCTCACTTCAGTTCTACAGAGTGCTCCACAAAGCATCTCAAATCCATTTTTCACTTGATGAATGGGGAATGAAGCATGGTTGAGAAGGGTAAAACACAGGCAGCTTTCTCATGAGGCAAATCTATCTAGTGCCCTTGGGCCATTTACAAGTCCTGAGTACTGGTGATGCCCACACCCAGATCCCCTTTCCTACCTGTTCATCTAACTTCAAAAAGAAAAACTGTCACCACCCTAGGGCAGCAGCAACAACAATATGGGTTGCTTTATATCCTTTATATCCTTTCAAAACTTTTGGCTACTTGGCAGAAGCAGATACTGAACCCTTCCAGCCATCACCAGGGTACACTGTGGGGAAACTAAGGCCATTTCCGCACCACACTGTAATAATGCTATTGTTTCACTTTCAACATCCTACGGAATCCTGGGGTCTGCAAGTTGGGGAGGCATTTAGAATTCTCAGTCAGAGAGCTCTTTGGCTTCAGTAAACTACAAACCCCAGAATTCCACAGGATGTTGAAAGTAGAATAATAGCACTATAACTGTTGGATGGAAATGGCCTCTGATGGCTTTGATGGGCATCAAACTGGAAGACAAACAGGGGGATCCTTAGGCAAAACTCTGCAGGAGGCGTCTCAGTGAAACATAAGGAAGATGTAGAAGATTCCTATTGTGCCTTTGAACAACACGGCTTGCATATGAGGAGGACAACAACCCAGTAGATTGTGCCATTTTTTTTTACAGCAAGTGCAGGTATTGAAAGGATTGTTCATCTCAGCATGATATGATGGTCCTGGGATTTGAGGTTTTTAGAAGAGCATTATTTAGAAAAAACAAATGTGAATGCAAGAGCAGGCCTATAGACAGAGAACATTTTGTTGTGAAAAGTGTGGGGGAGGCACTATTTCTGAATAGCCAGAGTATGAACACAAGGAGCCTCAAGTTATTCAGGCTGAAATCCTAGACACACTGACTAGAGTCTGAGAGCCTTTAGACACTATGCTGTTATAGTGCTATTATTCCACTTTCAACATCCCGTGGCATTCTGGGGTTTGTAGTTCACTGAGCTCCAAGAGCTCTCTGGCTGAGAATTCTAAGGGCCCCTCCCTAAACTGCAAACTCCAGGATTCGATATGCTGTTGAAAGAGGAATAATAACACTATAACAGTATAGTATGGAAAAGGCCTAAGTCCCATCAAACACAGTAGGACCTGCTCTGTAAACATGCATAGGAATGTTCAGTTACTTCTCAGTTGAGTAATTTAGTAGATTCTCCCTGTATGTTCTTTGTCTCTCTAAAGGTAAAGGAGACAATATTTTTCATGAGGGTTGAACATTGTGGAAGGAGCCTGAAAAATGACAGGACCCTACTGTGGCAAAATTCTTGACCTAAAGAAAGTAACTGGACCTGTTGGAATCTGTGTAGAGCAACGAAACATACTATGTAATTACAGGTAGAAACCTAATATGCTTGAAGTCACTGAAACATATTAAATAGTGTTAACTTAACAATTGATGTTGTATATTTCTGAAATTTCAAGTGCTTGTTATTTATCTTTTACAGTGCAGGCCATATCTGGGTGGGGTCAGGATGAAGAGTCATAGCTAGACTTTTTTAAAAACAAATAATTATTCCATTATCCATGGCACAAGTGTGACCAAGATGAAGATGAGACAGAACAAAGAAGTCAGCTACATCTAGGCTTTTGAATGTAACTGGAGGAGCACAATTTACAACCAACATCACACAACTTCTCTTTTGTGCTCCTAAGCATCATGACACAGCTTTGCTGTTCTTTCTTTGTCCAGCAAAGACATTCCCACTGCTCAGTTACCCTTTTTCTGGTCCCCACTCCCAGTGAAAGGACATGGCACTTTACCTTCACAAAATCATACTCGCAGTTCTGAGATGGCTCTATGTCCAAGTGGGTGAAGTAAAGGCTGATGCCGTAACCTGGAGGAACGCGTATTTCCCAGGATTCTAGAGCATCGTTGGGATATGCCTGAGGATAGTTCGGAGACAGGATCTCTCCATACATAGACGATGCCTCAGTGCAAGCCAGGAGATACCAAGTGATGAAGCTCCTAGAGATGTAAGAAGAAAATTGAGTTGTCTGCCACTTCCACACTTAGGCTCCACCTGGCTGTGCACAAAGAGCTAGAAGAGTCCATGTCGCAGCTTGGGTTCTTTAACCGTAGCCCTGTGGGCCCCTTCTTTACTGACTCAGGATGTGGAAACGTAAGGTTTGTTCATGAACACTGCAGAACTGAGGGAACAGATGAAAGCTTCCATATCAGAGGTGAGCATCTAAGGGCCCTAGCCAGCTGCAAATCTCTGACAGATATATCTCACTTATATTTACTCAAAGGCAAAAGAGGATTGTTAAGCAAAATATTTTTGGTAAAAAAAAATTGGGCATGGGAGCAAGCCATTGGTGACAGAGGGGACGGATGCCTTGGCCTATAGTCCCACCACTGAGGTAGCCCTCCAGCAAAAGTAGTTGCCTACCAGAGCTTCATTTATTAACTCCCTGCATTCAATAGCTTACCACATCTGTAAAAGCTCCATCTCAACTTCTTTTCCAAAGCCAGTGTGGTAGAACTTCAGACTTAGACAAGCACAAGACACTGTTGAATGGTTTGTTCGTTTCCTTTTCTTCTGAAATAGGCCTGGTTGATGGACAGAAAAATGCAATTAAATCCCAGTTCACAGAGAGCTAAAGTAGTAAGTACTCTAGCATGGAAAACAACTTTCGAAATAGCATTCTGTAATGCGATGCACAGACATTCACAGAGTAGCAGGAAACTCCTTAGCATGAGAGTGGGCACTGAGTAAGATATTATATTGAGTTAAGAAGGTCAGCTTGTCATAGAGTTACATGCCAAAAACAATGGCATGTAACAAATGTGACAAATGCTTCCACACTCCCAAATAGCACAATATCTTACGGAAAGCATAATCTTCTTTCTCAATGTTAATGAAGAACTGATCACACAACAGGAAACATTTAACCTACATCCTAATATTCAGAAACATCTGTTCTATTTTTTGGAGAGAGGTTTACCTTTTAGTCCTTCTCTCTTCAGCTGTTTCTGCCTTCCACTGCCTCTTCTGCAGTATTTCTTTCTTCACATTTTGCAACACCTATGGTCCTGAAGTAGTCAATATTAGTTAATTTAAGGACTCTGTTGCCCTCTGCTGTTTGAAAGTTGCATCCCTCACTCTGCTGCATCGCCAAACAATATCAAAAGAGAAAGCAATGTTCAAATAATCTAGTTGTGCAATCCCTATTTTTGGCCAGAAAATTTTGGGGAAGTTTAGATTCTTCTTTAAAAAACTTGCCGTTGGGAAGTCAGATGACTTCTGCGAAGCAAACTGAGGGAAATTCCAAATTCCTGTTTAAAAACAAAGTTACAATATTAGGCAACCATGCTGGAACACAGCCTTCAAATCACTGACCTTCTCATCTGTTGACATTCCAGTTTAGGTTTATCATTTCCCTCAGCCACAGTCTCTTTCTCTCACAGACAGAGTATTCCATTCCCCGAAAGCTTTCTAGAGGGACAGAAAAATACCAAAAGAAGTTTATTGCATTATGCTTATCAAATGTACTATGGAGAAGAAGCAAGTGTCTTTCATCTTCTTATTTACAAAGTGAGACAAAAAAGGTCAAGCATTGGGAGGGATAACAGAAAGTGTGCCAAACATAATCTTCAAGCAGGATAAGGATCCCCATGCCCTAGAGCTAAATCCAACTCCTCCTCCTCATGTCAACATTGTTTGGTGATTTCCTAGCCTTTGTACGTTTTTTTCCAGCCCTAATTCTAAAACAGTGAAGTACTTCTCCCAAGGCTTAGCTACTAACAGCAAGTGCCTGAAGCTACAACTGTTGGCATTTTTTCCCCTTGCCCTTTTGCTCTTGGCCTTGCCCACCACCAGAATGTGGCCCCTTCTGAAGCTGAATTCAGCCCTTGGACTGAAACAAATTCCTTGACCATGTTCTATGGCACTGGCAGAACAAAAATCAGCCTTTTTAATGGAAATGGAAAAAGCACTATGAGCACTGGTAATATTTGACTATGACAGAGCTACATGTAAGGCTGTTTCTGTACTAGACTGTTATAGCGCTATTTTGTTTTTATCTTTTAATATCGAGGGCATGATAAACTTCTATTTTAAAAGTAATAAGTGGAACTTGGAATAAATTAACAACATTCTGTAATTACTTAAAATTACTTTTTTAGAATAGAATTTTAACAGGGTTTTTTCAATTTATGACATTCTCTTATCAGTCAGAAGGCTTCCATCCAGTGTAAGAAAACTCAGTAAAGAGAGCACTGAGTAAAATGCCAAATTACTTTCCCAATACTGTAACAAGTAATAGAAATGCAATACTTTTGGGAGATTGAGTTTGCAAGACTGAACAGGCCTGTGGATCACCAGTCAAAGCTGACTTAACAGCATGTTGCCACCGCTACCGCAGCAAAACAAGGCCATTTCCACATGGGCATATTGCCCACGCTAGAGCGACCTCTCCAGGAGGTCTTCTTCACCGGGGTCTGCGCTAGAGCAGTTAAAAAAAGTGAGGTTCTAAACCTCAAACTGTTCTAGCGCAGACCCGGGGGTGGTGCTGTGAGTTTTATAAAAACCACCCTCAAAAGTGGTTTTTATAAAACTTACCCGCGCTGCCCCGTAGCAGCCCCCGGTCAAGAACTGCAGAGACGCGGCAGCGCGCCCCTGCAGATCTCCCCGGGGGCGGGCTTCCGGCTGGCTCTCTGTCCTAATTGGCGGAGCGCCGCCAGAAGCCACCGGCCGCCATTTCAGGCGCCGCCGGGAGCCACCGGGAGCCGCGGAGCGCCACCAAAATTCGGCGGCATTTGGAACGGTGGATCCGCGCTCTTCAGAGGGCCGGAGCAACCCGCTTGCGGGTAAGCTCCGCCCCTGCGTGCGCGGCCCCGTTTCGGCCCCCCCCGTGAGGAAAAGGCCCAAATTACAGCATGATGTGCAGCTGCTTTAGTGGGGGGATGTACTTCTTGTTTCACTGGTTCATCAGATATGAGACATAGCAGTCATTATGAAATTACATATATTATTTAAGACACATACTCACATATAGGCTGTAATCCTATTGCTAGTCCTAACTAGAGTAAACCCATTGAATGAATGACATTTACATAATTATTCATTCAACATTCAGTAATGGATCTACTTTAGTTGTGGCTGCTTATCGGATTCAGGCCTTAGTCAGATATAACAGTTGCATGTTATATGAGATCAAAGAAAGATCCAGCATCCAAAATGGAGACTCACTGAATGTTTGAGACCATCTGGAATGATAAAGGAAGATACAGTATTGTGCATTGTTTACTGGATTTGAATCTGCCCATTGTGACATAGGCCATTTCCACACTAGGCTGTTATAGCACTATGATTCCACTTTCAACATCCTATGGAATCCTGGGGCTTGCAGTTTTGGGAGGGCCGCCCCCTCCCAAAACTCAAGAAATGGCCCTCGATAGATCATCAGGTTTATATAAACCAATCATCATGGAACTTTATATGTAATATATGATGCAAATAATTTGACAAGGAAATAAAAGCTTTAAACATGTGCCATAGCTCTGTTAAATCAAAGAAGAGGAACTGCCTTACTGGAAAAGAAGCCCTAAGAGACTGAAGATCTGTATGTGCTAATTTATTTAGGGCAATGCACATTTAGGAAATAATGCATCTCGGCATCATAGAGGACACTGAGACGTGCTCAGTTTGCTGTTCAGTGGCTCAAGGTCTCTGCTCTCCTTTCTTATAGTTGCTATCATTAAACTAGACTTTAGTTGGACAGCTTTCAAATATAGGACACCTTCAAAGGGAGGACTGCCGCTAGAAAAAAATTCAAATAAGGAGAGGGGTCACATGACCAGCATGCAAATGAAGACAGAATTCAACACACTAAATGAAGTTCAACATAATTCCAGCATAGTCTCAGGTAGCTAACTTACAAATAACTGTCATAGACACTTTGTTTTGTCAGCATTGTGTAACAACAAGCTAGCAGCTTCTCCAAAGCAGTTGACGATGGGGTGGGTAGAAAACAGCATGAAAATGATTTCCTTGCAAGTGCTCTTCTGGAGGAGGAAATGTTCTGGAACGTTCTAGAAAATATCCATTGAGCAGGAATGATGGGAATGGTGCACATGCCCTTTTGTTTGATAGTGCTAAGACCTTTTTCTGGAAGCAACTGTTACCCTGATTTCTGGGGTACCATGGGGGACCCCTCAATGTGTTCCAAATAATGGGGAATGGGCATTAGCCAGAGCACAAGCTGTAGCACTACAAGAGGCAGGGTAACCTAGCGAGATCTTTAAACCCAATTTTTACGGGGGTCAGGCCAAGCCAAAAAACCACGCGAAATTGTCTAATAAAATGATTTTATTGAGGGGAATTCACTCATGCATGCACACAAGATACACGCAATCACACATTCACACAAGAGCTAGCTGAAAGAGAAAGGGAGGAAAAATTATAGAGAGGCTGAGGGATTTGGGGGGATTTATAATTACCAGTCCAGAAGAGTAGTGAAGAGCAGAAATGTATTTTGGCTTAGGCAGGACCCAAGGGCAGTTCTCATTCAGGAGCCAGACGGACAGAGTGACGGGTAGACCTTCAAGAGACTGCCCTGGGCCTCCTCAAATCAGGGGTATTTGTACCCTGAAAATGGCTTGTGGCTGTGAAGGTTCCAGATCCAAGACAAAGGGAACCTGTTGTGGACAATGAATCTTTCGCCTGTTGATGGGCTTAGTGCTTTGATTGACAAAGACGTGATGGGTGTTGTAATAGCTGTCTATTGTGGGTGCTGTGAGGACAGAGGAAAGATTCCAGGCGTACAAGAGATGGACATCTGTCAATCAGTGTCCTGGTGGGCTCCTCACAGTTGGATTCCCTGGAAAAGTCCAGCTTCTATTTAAGCCTATTATCCAAAGGAATGATGTGTATTTGCCTAACAAGTGACTCAGTCTTACCTGGAGGAATTCTGGAGTTGACCTGTCCTTCTCACATTTACAGTCAAATTCTTTCCCTCGCTTGGTTTGACCTCTCTGTCACCTCTCAGGCTTGAATTTGATATCAGAGCCAATAAAATGTGTTGCCAACTACATATGATGCCAATTAGGTATGGTGCCCATCCAAACCATACTGATATTGGGGACCCCCAAAGTGGGGCCTTACACAACCCTAGACTTCACTCAAGCCCATTCATTTCAAAGTCACATCTGGTGCACCTCAGTGAGCACAGATGATACTTAAGAGCTGGGTTTTGCTTCAAATCAAAGAGGCTGATGGACAAGATCCTTTTTTTCCCATGGCAAGAAAAAAGATTGAAGATGTGGGGGGAGATGGGGAGTTACAAGGAAAGATCACGTCATCGAGAGCCCTCGTGATAGATGAGGGGTCAGAGATTGAAGAGCAATCTATTTTGCTGGTGCCTCCACCATCTGAAAGACAAGCTAAAACAGAGACTTTACAGTCAATGCCTGAGGGAGAAGGGGTCAGTGATAATTTCAAGGAATTGGATTCACCTTTGCCTCCCACTTCTCAGCCATGTAGGCGGCAAAAAAGGGCAGCTCAGAAGTAAGCCGTTTCACTGAGGCACAAAAGACAGGAAGCTGATTAGGAACACTTGTTTTCCCTGCTATTTAAGTCTGTTGATGTGGCTTGCTTTAAGAGTCTTCTTCCTTGGCTGAGAGTGTGTGACTTGCCAAGGAGGTGGACGAGGCAAACAATCCAGAAGAACACTGAGCTGAAAGCCAAAGTCAAGCCAGTCCAAGGAGTCAAGAATGTTGGAATTCACACTGTCACGGAGCAGGAATGCAAGGTTGAGGGACCTTGGATAGCAATTTGCCACCAGCAAAAAAGCAAGCCATCCAATCTCTCACCATGAGTTTTGCTTAGGGACTATTTGAAAATTTGGGCACAGTTCCTTTGGGAAATGTATCAGTTTCAACATATAATGATTCAAAAGTAGTCAATGAGATTCAACATATAATGATTCAAAAGTAGTCAATGACCATGGAGTTTTGCCTTTAAGGTCAATAACTTGATATAGCTGCAAGAACCTGTACAAACCTCCACAAGTTGTCTAGTTACACTTTTCTTGCTTTTGGACGTACCCTGTGTAAAGAAATCCCTTATTCTCAAGATCCCCTCTGCCTCTCACCCTTTATATTACACTGCTTCCTCTAGTAAGAAGAAATCAGAGTGGAAAACGAAGAGGGAATTGGGAGATGTGCTACGAATAAGAACAGCTCTCTATCATTTTCACAGAAATTCTTCTTAAAAATGAATTATTATAGTAATCTCCCTGAAAGTCTTACCGGAGAGTGAAGAAAAAAGTAAGTCTCTTTCTACTGATGAATTCACATTCAGTTCTAAGTTCACTCATTTGTTTGTATGGTCATGTTCAACTAACTGGATAAGTGGAGTTAACTGAAAAGCTGAAAAATTAAGTTCTGTCATCCAGAATGCCAAGCCACCACTTACATTAGATCTATGTCTGACCAATTCTGTAGGTTTTTATTGTCAAAAATAAATTTGTTACTAACGGATTGCCAATTGGAAAATTTTTGCTGAGAAGGTGAAATTGGAAATGTTTGAAAAATAAATAACAGTTCTGTCATAATGATTTATGATCCCAATCCTCTGACAGCAGGAGGGGGAGATTTATTGACTAATAACAGAGCCTATCTCGGGGAAGAGAATCATTTGATGTCTGTTGAGCCAGAGGTTAGCCAGATGGAAACATAATAGCCCCTTTTCACATGGGTTAAAAAAAATGGGGCAGCGTGACTTCTGACGGACGTCGTTCACACCTTCGAGTGCGCTGGGTCGTACATAAATGGCCAGCTTACACACCTTAATCCGCCCGGAGATGTCTCCATCAGTCAGCTCGCGGGCTTTTTAAAAACCGGTTGAGGAGGTGGTGTTTTTCCCATCGTACCGCACTGCAACGTTCGTGCCGATGTGTAGAAGCCAAGAGACGTGCTGATTCGTGCATGACGTAATCGAGGAGCAGGTTGTGGGGGAGGACCGCTTCTGCGGTTGGCCCGCCCCACAGAGAGCAGGACGGCGCCATTTTTGGAGTCTCACAGAGCGGCTTTCTTCAGCCAGAGAAGGGGAACAGGTTGCTGGTACGTGCTTAGGATCCAAGGAATGGGGTTTTTCCTCGATTTTAACATTACTGTATGTGCGCATTGCTCCTCTGCCGTTTCAGGAGGCTGGGTGGTAGCGTTTTTTGGGGGGGCTA